>BQNB010143086.1:3294-17039 GCA_026074375.1 Tanacetum coccineum | reverse complement strand
AATACTGCAACCTATATGGGTCTATGAATGAAGACTCATCTGCTTGACCCAATATCTGCTATAAAGATGCTGCTTCCTCTAGAGACATTCAACTAATATGTGCAGAATTTTCAAGAATGCAGGACCAGACTCAAGCGGATTGGATGTTGCTGTAAAAGTCATATTTCAATCCTCAAGGTTCAAGTTTGAAGATCTATCTAGAAACTGGAAATTATCTTAGTTAAATTCCAGTTTAGGGGAGGATTGTTAGGAATATTTGTAATACTTAGTTTCTATTGGTAGGTGTAACACCCCCAAAATGGGTCGCAGCGGAAATATGGGTTGGCGAGTGTTACTTCATAGATCAATAGCACAAGATATGAGAACGACCTCTATATGAGTCGTTAAAATTGATACATTGGCTTAAATAGACTTGTTTGTTACAATAGCCGAAGCTTAAATAGTTCATCCATGAAAAGTAAAGATTTTAAGACATAACAAATATTCCCAAAATGTAATGCATCCAAATCTTTATAGTAATGACTCCAAAATGATGACCACCAATGTATCCTTGTTTCTCGTACCTTATTGACCTGAGAAAAACATGCTTTAAAACGTCAACATAAAGTTGGTGAATTCATAGGTTTAGTAAATGTATAAAATAGGACCACAAGATTTCCAATGTAAGACATGTAACACATACAATATCTTAAAAGTAATTACAAAGTGCACTAAGCTCATGACACCGAAGCTCGACATATATGTATGCAATTTAATGCACTAAATGTGCCCATGTAGATGTTCAACCCGCAACATCCAAATTGTTCCGACATGTATACGTTCGTTGTTTCAGTACAGTCGAAACCGATGAGCGCTACTCACCCGAACGGGGATGTCAATCCCAAATAGATCTATTCATAACATTCGCGCTCGCTAACTAGCAATTGACAGTTCATGATAGTGGGCAATAGTGGGTTTAGCTACTTAGGCCAACTCGTAATATGTTTAAAAGAGTACTTGCGTCCAAATGTAAAACAATGCATGTTTCTCACCCCAAAGTTGTAAAACAATATAATTGTGTAAAAGCGGGGCTATGAACTCACCGTAAGTGAATGATTGATTATCTAAATCAAGTAAGTGAATCGCCTCGGCAATTTGAATGCAACCTAATTAATTATAGGCCGTATGAGTATAATGTATTTCATATAATTAAAACATCACATGTCGTATAGTTACACCACCACCTAATAGTTTTTATTAATTCTTTAAAAGTTAAAACAATAATTAACTAACGCCCGTGCTTCGTTAAATTAAAGTAATATCACTTGTACTCGTATAGAAAATATTATTTTTATTACTAACTCCTCATTTGTGAAAAATGTAGATTAATAATGATATGTCGATATTAATTTAATTGTTTGTATAAGATTGTAATTAAAATAAAAGTAAAGGTCGCGTCAAGTTTTAAAAAATCATATCTTTTATCGTTTCGACTCCGTATTATACGTTCTATGTTCCATGTCCTTCGTATTAGAATAATTTAACAAACAGTCATGTTTATAAAAGTTTAAACCCGCATGATGAACAGTAACTTTACTGTTCAACGACCTTTTAAAAAACTATTTTTATAGAATTAAGATTATACGTAGTTTGTTTTAAATCATAACATCGACATTATAATTCCGTTTCCTCGCTATCTTATATCCTTGGATTAGTATTAAGATAATTTATCAAAATATCATATTTATAAAATTTAAACCCCTGATGAACAGTAGTATTTACTGTTCATAACAGTTTATAAAAATTGTTTTTATAGAATTAATTATATATAACTTGTAAAATACGTAACTTGTTCGTTATAATTCCGTTTTTTGAGTTCTTTATGTCGTGTGTGTTCGTATTAAGAATTATCAAAATATTACATTTAATGGGATTTCTACCTCCGGATGAACAGTAACTTTACTGTTATCACAGTTTATAAAATGTATTATAAAAAGTTAAATATATAAGACATGTAAATTCGTCAACTTGTTCGTTATAATTCTGTTTTTCGAGTTCCTTACATGCTCACGATCCTTGTAAAGAGCACTATTTTTATAAAATATAAAACATAGGGTTTATGGTTTCAATTCAATAAGAATGTAATAAAGATTATAATTAGGGTTTCAATATAAGTTAGTTTTGTATTTACTTTTGCTTAAGACTTTGGCACCACAAAAAATTTCACCAGTATTGTACCAGTAAATATTACATTTAAATGAGTCTCTAAAATGTACATGTGTCATATTGTCCCAAATGAAAACATCAAATCCTTTAAATTAATTTTAAAAAAGAATTAATCTAGAGTGATTAGACTTATGCAACAATTAAGTACACAATAGGAAATAGAATGCTGAAAATAATAAATACTTTAAATAGACCTTATAGAAGACAAATCTGATGATGAACACAAGAATGTAAACCCTAACCAACGCCTTTCAAATCAAACCCTAATCAAGAAACCCTAAATATGATTTTCTGATAATTCCTGTTAAAAACCCGAATCCAAGCTTGCCATACAACCTTGAGTAGCCGTAGGTAACCTAGAATGAACACTTGAACACTTGATTGCCTTGAATAAAAAATTAAAAAGAAACCCTACACGAACCACAAGTGTCCGTGGTTTTAGAGGAGTGGAAAGGAGTTCTTGCTTTTGATTTGCTTGTATGAAATAAGAGTAAAATGGTGGTCCTAGGGTTTCCTTATATTTTATAGAAAACCTAAAACAACCTAAAGGAAACCATGGAATGTAAATGTTTTATATGACCATTTGTAAGAGCTCTCCTCCTCCCTAGGAGGAGGCCACGGCTTAAAGGAGGGGGGAGTACAATTGATGAGACAATTAACATGAAACATTGACCAAGTACAACTTAAGAAAGGTTTTACCAGTTGGTCAATGAAAGGACATAATAAAGATTAAATGATTTATTTCAAGTGTAACATGCTAGGTCCGGTTTTGAGATGGTATAAGTAAGCAAAATAAATAAATTTTGAGTATTGGGTATAAAAGTGGGTATTTGTTTAAGTGTAGAAGGAAAAGTTGTCCTTCCGTACGGACCGAATGTAATTTTTTTGGGAATCCGAAAAGCGTTATTACGAAACCAACAAAAAGTAAATTATGAAAATTTATAAATAATACTCCTAATAACTAATAACACATTGCAGATTTAAACTTAAATATTGTTTTGATGTCCGTTTACATTGAACGTTGATTTAGTTTACGCGATTTAAACTCTAAGATAATAATTAAAAAGCGAACGCGGTAAAACTCAAAAATAAATGTAATGGAATTTATATTAAAAGTTGTAGAAGTAACCATAAAATGAGAAATATAACAATAACTATATTTGGGGGCCCCTATATTTATAGACCTGCCTCCATCATAAGACACCTTTTTATAAGCTTCACAAATTTTTATATTTCTTTAGTTCCACTATAATGTTGCTTCAAATGAATTAATCCAAAACCCAATTTTTCACCGTAGGTGTTTTATGATTACTATAACATTTCACTTAGACATTGTGTGCACTTATTCAAATTTATTTAATCCTAGTGACTTCCCCCTTAAGTTTTTCATTCTTATTTAAAGCATATGACACTTTAACACATCGATATCAACTTCCTTTTTCTTTCTCATCAGTGTAACACTTTTTTCTTTAGAACACTAAGTTTTTAAATATTTCTATGGCTTTTAAATTTTTTGTTTTTAGTGATTATCTTAAACACATTTTGCACAGTTTATCATATTCATTAATCTAGCACTCAATCATCTATTGACGAATTCCATCACCAAAGTAGGAAGGATTCGTACATACCTCACTTGATGGCTGGAGCTACAGACACGTTTTGTGATATTTATTTCACAAACATCTTCTTCACCCGCTATCACACAAAAAAGGGAAAAAAAAAAAAACCTCTGACAAATGCTCTTTAGTTCTTTTCTTTCGGTGGTTTTGGACAATCACCATAAGAAGATTTGGGGTGCGCCTCATCTAAGACATTTTCTATCACTTTTACCGTTTTTGTCGTCTCGGCTTCTTTGAAACGTCTTTTTGTGTATTGAGGTGTCTCGCGAATCTACCTCTTCTCTTGAAAGAACTTTAATTGAAGTCTCTTTTACCGCCATGAAGGCTAATTTGTTCATCTTCAATCTGAAGTCGAACAATCTTCATCAATATACTTTCTTTCTTAGGCCTTAAAGCAATAGATTCCTTCGAACTTTATGCTTAGACAATTTCGAAATCTTTCTTGATGATCATTTTCGAAAATTTGTAGGTACCTATAATTCATTAAGATATAGTGATGTTTAAGTCTTCAACTCTTCATATCGTGACCTTTCTGCTCTATTTTAAGTATGTAATAGCCCTAAGAAAATTTCCTAACATAGTTCTTGCTAGAATAACCTTCATCAAGAGCTTTTAGACTAGTAATAATAGTATTAAATCTAGCAAAAGCACTATCTATAGATTCATCTTTGGAAATGACGAATAGTCGTCAATTGTTGAACCAAAAGGTCAATCTTATTATCTTTGACTTGACTATTACCTGGTTGGTGATTAATAAAGTTTTTTTCCAAATTTCTTTTGCCGATAACACAAGAAAATTCTTTCATATACTTTTTCTAGCAAGAGCTTATAAATAACCATTATTGGCTGTCTGTTATTTTTCGCAATTTTCTTTTTAATATCGACACTTGTTTTTTGAAAAGTTATAACCACACCTAATTTGGTTTCTAGATTTGTTCATAGGTTTGAAATCACTGTTGGTAATAACATGCCGAAAAAAAAGAATTCTAGATCTTTTTGATTTAACATATGTCTCGAATCGAATTTTTCCAATAAATAAAGCTATCATTTTCAAAGTGTGGTCTTTGCATAGATGCCCTTCTAGATATTGTCCGGAATCCAAAAGATCGATCCAAGCTTTAAAATACAGTAAAGTTTTAAAAATCAAGAGTGAACATGGCTTTGAAACCAATTGTGGGAAACTAAAGGGGGTTGAAATAGTTTCAGTTCATTTGGTTTTAAAACTTATGTTATCTAAAACTTGCTTTTAAAAATACTTTATAGTATTCGAGTAGTAGTTTAACCAACCAACAATAGAATCAAACAAAAGTAAATAACAATCAAACAATATAAAGAGATGAAGAGAAGGAACAAGTCAAACCAAGACACAAAGATTTATAATAGTGGATTTGTCTACGAAGCTCTTCTTCGCCCTACTCCACTCTCCGAGTATCCTACTCGAGATTTCACTGTGTCAACAAGCTCCCTTTAGACGGAAAAAACCGTTTACACGTCGCTTACGTTATTTTCCAACACTATGCAAAATGTCGAGTCCTAATCTTAGCTAGAACCATATGCACCACTTCACAATCACACATGAAAAAAAAAAAGTAAAAAAATTCACAGATTCTACACTATCGGATTTACACAATATCCGAATCACACAAATATACAAGATAATTACAATAGAGATTTGGTACTTGTAGAGAGAAATGGAGGAAAGATCACTAATCACACTTTGTATCTGGCGAATACGAGTGATTTTTTCACTTGCATCTTGAATGAGAGGGAAGAGATAGAAAAGGATGATTTAGATCACTTAAACAAGATCAAGAGATGTTAGTGATCAAAAATATATGAGAGAAAGAAGGTTTATAGAGAGATAAAGAAATGTGAGAAAATTTGTGCAAAGAGTTTTGATTTTTCTTGCAAGGAAGTTAGTAGTATTATATAGACATTGAGAAATCCAATTTTTACTAGAAAAGGTCGCGGTCCCAGATATATCTAGGGCCGGCCAGGCTAAAAGAGGTCGACCAGTATACACGATCCATTTTGTGTCTTCTTGGTGGGGAATGTTGTATCTTGGTATAATGAAGCTTCGTGTTTGGGGTGAAAATTTTGGAATTTCCAATTTTAGAGTTTTTAATAAAACTTTTCTTTAATTAGAAAATATTATTGTATAATTAATTTTGTGAAATTTTTTTTATAAAAATGTAATTGAAAAGATCAAATAATTATCATGATCACTAAAATATATGCTAATGCTTTGGTTTGTCATACCTACAGTGATTACTAATCTTAGAAATGAATTTTAACGATTAATAATTTGTAAACTTTTACAATTTAGCGTAAACAATTTTACATGTTGTAATATCAAAATGTTGAAAGGTCAAAACCTATAAAATAATAATTTTAGACATTATTTGTATAACAACTTCGTTTTGAGACGAACTAAATAGGGCCACCTAAAGTATTTTAAATGGTCTTGGATAATGATGGCGTAGCTTCCAAGACTACCAAAGAAAAGGTCAAGTCATTAGCTCTAAAAGCTAAAGTCACTAGGGAGCAAACTAGTGATGATAGTGATAGTCAAGGAGGATGATAATGCCTAAATTATACATGTTTTAGCGTTGTTATTAATATATATGTAGCATATTTCCATGAACTTTTAGATACCTAATTAGCATAAATTTTTGTGCAGTTCACTTGAAGTCATCCTGAGCTCAAAAGAAACAAATTTCAAGTATTTATGCATATCGGAAAGCAAGATAGAAGAAAAGGAAAAATCCCAAGGCTGAAAAAGACCCAAAGTACGTCGCACTTACCCTTTATGCGCCGCACTTTCCATCGAGTCCAACAATTAATGAAGGCTGCATTTAATCAACAAGTACGCTCCACAAATAACTTTGTGTGCCACAACTTTCTATAGACTAGAAAAAGAATTTAAATGAATACATACCCCTCGCAAATTACACCCTAAGTGCGCACGCACAATCTTTCAAGTGCGCCACACTTCGACCCCCAAAAAAATCAGCCTATAAAAATGAGAACGCAAGAATTTTTTCACTTCAAACCATCCCTCACTTCAATCCTATCATCTCCAACACATCTTTAATTCATCAACTATACACAAATCATTCATCATCCATAAAGTCACCATAACCCTTTGAAGATTGAAGATCAAACAACGAAGAAAGAAGACGAATATCATAATATTTAGTAGAATAAAGGTTGTACTAGATTCTATACCTTGTTTGCGGGGGTGAAATTTTTATAAATAATCTTGACCGAAAAATATAGTATATCATGTTTATATAATTATGCTTTTGTTATGATTTCACATAGTCCCCCCCCCCATGATAGGCTAAAATCTCTCATCGACTACTCGGATTAAAAATAATATAATGAACTAAGCGTTTTTGTATAATAACGATCTTGTTAATCCTTAACGCTTATATATCTAATCCCTATCGTATCGTAAACTAACCACACTTTGTTATCAACATTTGATATATACTCACACGGTATAGGTTCGAAAGACCATTATGTGAACTATATAGTGTTTTAAAATTGTCTATGATCTTTTAATTCGTTTGTGACGAGAAATCCACTTGTCTTTAGTTTGATAAAAAATAGGTTTATTGATATAATAGTAACTGGATTATTTGAGTGACACATTTGATCAAGTTAACTAAACAAAAGTCCTATAAGTAAACAAGTGAATTGTGAAATAATTCTGACGATAAAACCTTTTATAAAATCAATTCCTAAGTTGTAGAGATCCGTAACCATTACCATTGCTTAAGAAATAATATGAAAACTAAATCCGAGTGAGTCAACCTTTCTCATTATTAAATCTTCAGTTAGTTTTATTTCACTTCTGTTTAAAGTGTATTTTTCAGCTGAATATTTCAACACTACGCCCATAACCCTGTTGACGACATGTTCTTACCTAAACGATTATACTAACATAAGTAGGGTTATACTTTGACCCGTATGTTCCATCTAATAACCGGTAATCTCAGTCTTATAAATTTAAAGCTTTCGAAACACATCAAAAGTTTTTGGCGTCGTTATCGGGGATTTCAAAGCTATTTTATAATCAAACTTATAAAATAATTTTTAACACCCCCATCTTTTTCAAAAATCATCGTACGATTTTTTGGTAAACTGAACCCAATCAAATTCTCCTTTGGATGCATACACGTGCTTCCAACTTTGAACTTGTTGAACCATTACCTGAACCTAAACGTACTTTGAATCGAAGACTTCATTGACGAAACAGAAGAGTTCCATTCGAACAAAGAAACAATCCACCTCAACACCCGAGGAATTGTCCTATCCGCCAATTCTCTGACATCAATTACATTGCACTTCCTTGAAATTCTTTGAAATCTACGATCCCATGGATGAATGGAACCCATTGTTGGTGGCTGCCGACCGAGTTGTCGCTCCGACTCGCCGGTACCACGAATCAACCATTTTCTTGAAAACTGCAAGAATTTGCTATTAAAGGTAACCACCTGACTTTTATCAAAGTAAACCAATTCGATGAAGAACCAACCAAAACCGATACTCACAAACACATTTAATAATTCCTCGGTATATGTGATATGTTTAAATACAGAGACACCGAGAATGAAGCTCTCCGCCTAATGATGTTTCCCCTATCACTCACTAGAGAAGCAAAAACTTGACTGGACGAACTCAACGAAGGAACTATCGAAATGTGGGATGAACATCGAACCACTTTCATTAGCCGATTCTTTCCCCAACTCTTTTCGATCGACTCCTCAGAGAAATCCAAGCCTTTTCTCAACATGAAAACGAATCTCTAACTGATGCTTGGCTTCGTATGAAGGAAATGCTCAAAAATTGCCATGGTCACAATCTGTCCAAAGGAAACCTTATCAAAATCTTTTACCATGGTCTAAATGAAGTAACACAAGAAGTTCTAAATGCCGCAGCTGGTGGTATTTTCCTCTATAAAACACCAAATCAAGCTTATCAACTTCTTAAAGACAAAGTCTTACTCAAGCTCGACTGGGCTAAAAAGCAAAAAACAAAATCATCTCTTAAGAAAACCATTACTTTCACCGCTGAAGGTAGCAGTAATTCTGACACTGACAAAATTGTGGCCCGAATGGATGCCATGACCATGAAAATGGATGCTAAGTACAAAGATTTTCAATCTCGTTTAAAACAACCAAACCTTGACGATGATGACATACCCATGTTATGTGAAGAAGAAGCCAAATTCATGCAAACTTTCTGTCGTACTCATATTTACAATGATTACCACGACCATGATTCAAACCGCGATAACTGGCGTTCAAGCGAAAGGAACGATTACAACCGAGACAACTATTAATCTCACTCTAATGATAAACTCGACCTTCAAAAACAACTAAGCGACTTCATAAAAGCTCAACACTCGACCACCTCTTTTGCCAAAGATACTTTTATGATCTCAAAGGGTGGGTTAGAGACGTTTATTCCGTCGAAAAACAACCAAAAACCAACAGCGTCATCCAAAATCTTCGAACTAATTCGACAGACTTGCTGACAAGCACTCTGGTAGATCTTCTATAATCTCGTCTCAGTAACACTCACCAAATCCCAAACGGTCAGTTTCATCTAAAACCTTACCAACCATCGTAAGCTCAAAACAAACATGTAAATGTTGTATTTACACGGAGTGGTAAATTCTATGACCCACCAGATAACCCAAAAGATCAACAAAACGATTCTGAAACTCTCATAAACTTCGATAGCGATGACGAAGATGATGAACCTACACCCTAACCTAAACCTAAAAATCCAAAACCGGTCAAAGAAACACCGATACCTAAACCTTACAAACCAAATTCCATATCCTAAACGCCTCAGAAAAGAGAAAACGGAAGCTCAATACGGAAAATTCCTCGACATGATTCGAGTCGTTCGAATCAACGTACCTCTTGTCGATGTTTTAGCTGGAATGCCCAACTATGACAAATATCTCAAAGAACTCGTAAATAATAAACACAAAATCGAACAAATTTCAGCCACTTTCATGCGCGATAAAAGTTTCGCGATACTTCAAAACAAGGTTCCACCAAAACTTAGAGACCACCAGAAGTTTTCCTTATTCCATGAAATGTTAGGCAAAGTTTTTCTCATAGCAATGCTTTATCCGTCCTTGTGGCAGCATTAATATCATGCCATATTCCTTATACGCGAAATTATCTCTCAAAACTCTCAAACCTCCTAAAATGAGCGTAAGATTAGCCGATCGATCATTCTAATATCCTATTGGAATAGCTGAAAATATGCTTGTTGAAGTTGGTAAATTCACTTTCCTTGCTGATTTTGTTATTCTAGAAATGCAAGAAGGCAGTAAAGTTCCCCTTATCTTAGGAAGACCTTTTCTTCACACTGCCGATGCAGTAATTCGAGTTAAGCAGAAGCAACTCAATCTCGAAGTAGGAACTGAACGAATGATCTTTCACATTGATTCTGCTATGAAACATTCCTATTCAAATGATGATAGATGTTTCAGTATTGACGTCATCGACGAAATCTTAGAAGAATATTTCAACGCTCTTCTAGACGAAGGTAGTGAAATCCTCCATTCCATCGAAGGAACCATCCTTGAAGAAAAACTCTTTGCTGAATTCGATGAATTCATGGCAATGACTACCGATGAAAATTCTGAATCCGAATCTGACACTAAAGAACCACCATTTAAAAAAATCACTTTTTATCACCGAATTCAAAAATAAAACACACTAGATAGAACCACCTACGTATAAATAAACTCAAACCTCTTCCTGATAACTTATAATATATATTCTTGGAAGAACCCTCTTTTCTTCCTGTTATCATATCATCTCAACTTTCTAAAGAAAACAAAATAAACTCGTATCCGTTCTTAAAAGACACAAATAAGCCTTTGCTTGAAAAACCACAGACATTCCTGAAATATGTCCATCTTTTTGTAAACATAAAATTCAACTCCTGGAAGACAAAAAAACCAGTTGTTCAAAAACAAAGAAGATTAAACCCAAACATGCAAGGAGTTGTTAAAAAAGAAATTGTTAAACTACTCGATACAGGTATCATTTATCCAATCGCCGATAGCCCTTAGGTAAGCCCCATTTACTGTGTACCGAAGAAAGGTGGTAACACAGTTGTTACTAACAAAAGAAATAAAGTTATCCCAACAAGAACTGTTACATGTTGGAGAGTATGTATTGATTATCGTAAACTCAATGAAGCAACCGCGAAGGACCATTTCCCTTGCCATTTATGGATCAAATGTTAGAAAGACTCACAGAAAATAAATACTTCTGTTTCCTCGATGGTTTTTCTGGATATTTTCAAATACCAATCGATCCTTTGGACCAAGAAAAAACAAACGTTCACACAAAGATACCATTTGGTACATATGCTTATAGAAGAATGCCTTTCGGTTTATGTAATGCTCCAGCTACTTTCCAAAGATGCATGCTGGCCATATTTCATGACATAATCGAAGAATCAGTCGAAGTATTCATGGACAATTTCTCTGTCTTTGGAAGCTCTTTTGATCACTGTCTGAACAATCTCGATAAAATGCTTCAACATTGCAAAGATGCACATCTTGTCCTAAACTGTGAAGAAATGTCACTTCATGGATAAAAGAAGGAATTTGTGGCTTGGAGACACAACAGTATCCGAAGCAAGGCCTCGAAGTCAACAAAGCAAAATCGAAGTAATCTCTAAACTTCCACCCCCACTGATATCAAAGGTATTAGAGTTTTCTCTCCAGTGAACATGTGGGGCCGGTTCTTCTAAGAATCATTAAATATTCCTCAAAAATCGTCCGTTCCCGTCTCACCAAGTTGCTCAGAAATATACACCATTCGAATTCAATGATAAATGCCACACTGCATTCAAGTTATTAAAAGAAAAGCTCACATGTGTTCCTATTGTGATTGTAAGTCCAAACTGGAATCTTCCGTTCCTCATATCTTGTGCTATTGATCTATGAAGTAACACTCTCCAACCCATATTCCGCTGCGACCCATTTTGGGGGTGTTACATCATCTATGATGAGAAAGTCGTCCACATTCCCATCGACGATGAAACATTAATCATTCGAGGTGACCAAAGTAAAACCCGACTAAATCTCATATCCTGTATAAAAACCAAAAGATATATATCCATAGGATGTCAAGTTTTCGTAGCCCAAATAATGGAAAAGAAGTTGGACAAGAAACGACTAGAAGACATACCGGTAGTCAGAGAATACCCAAAAGTTTTTCCTGAAGATCTACCTGGCCTTCCGCCCGTTCGTCAAGTAGAATTTCAAATCGATTTAATTCCAGGAGCGACACCTGTAGCCCGAGCACCTAATAGATTAGCTCCTTCAAAAATGCAGGAACTATCTAACCAACTTCAAGAGTTGGCAGATCGAGGTTTTATTCGACCAAGTACTTCACCTTGGGGAGCTCCTATCTTATTTGTTAAGAAGAAAGACAGATCTTTCAGAATGTGTATCGATTACCGGGAGTTGAATAAACTTACCATAAAGAATCGTTACCCATTACCCAGGATCGATGACTTATTTGACCAACTTCAAGGTTCGAGTGTTTACTCAAAAATCGACTTAAGATCAGATTATCATCAACTGAGAGTAAGAGATAAAGATATTTGTTGGGAAATATACATTCCTGACTTAGTATCGTTAGGTATATATTTAGTACCGATAGTTATAGTTAGTACTGACAGTACAAAGTGTTAAGTACTACTCAGATAGTTAGTACCGTTAGTATAAAATAGTTAGTACCATTTAAGAGATATGTATGAGATATTGTAGGAAAAGATATGTATTATCTTTTACGCGTTTTGTAAGCCTGTTAGGGTTTATCCTTGGTCTATAAAAGGAACCCTACGGCATTAGAGAGATAGTATACACATTGATAACACACAGATCTCATCTCATACAATCATATCTCATAGTTAGTAATCTGTAATCATATTAGCAGATTAATAGAAATCAAAGTTTAGTATTCATTATTCTTCTTAATACTATTGTGTAGATTCCGCATATACAATAAGTATTCATAGTCAGTGTTTCTCTATAGTCAATCTGTATTTATACAAGTTGGCTATCACCCTTAGCAGGCTGCAAAGATCTGTTCAGTTTGGGACTCACAAGTGGTATCAGAGCCTGTGAGAAACTCTGAGTAAGAAGAACAAAAACAAGCTATAAACCCCTATCTTACAAAGCAATTCAATGGCTGGATCACAAGATGATATTCCACCACCACCACCACCATCATCACCATCACAAACACCAACACAACAAACTCCTCACACTGTTTCAACCATCAAACTTCCTATTCTCAAGAAGGGAGAATATGACATATGGGCCATGAAAATGGAACATTATTTAGCCCATACAGACTATCCTATCTGGGAAGTTATACAAAATGGAAATGGTCCTGTATCAATCTCCACAGATACACAAGGTCAAATCAAGATTCTGCCTCTTAAATCTGCTGAAGAAATTTTGGCAAGAGAAAGAGAAAGAAAAGCAAGGACCACCTTGCTTATGGCTCTTCCAGAAGATCATTTAGCAAGATTTCACAATATATCTGATGCTAAAGAAATGTGGGATGCCATTAAAACCAGATTTGGTGGAAATGCTTGGAACACTGGGAATAAGGAAAAAGACAATGGGAGAAGATCTGGTAAAAAGGAGGACTCTAAAGCTTTGGTGACTATTGATGAAGAAGGTGTTGATTGGACCAGTCACTCAGAAGAAGAACAAGATTTTGCTTTAATGGCTTGCAACAGTTCAGACTCAGACAGAGAGGTACAATCTTGTTCTAATGAATGTGTTGCATCATATAATAAACTTAAAAAATTGTGTGATGAACAAAGAGCACAACTTAGTGATGCAAGCATAGAAAT
>BQNB010143085.1:0-17039 GCA_026074375.1 Tanacetum coccineum | reverse complement strand
AGGATGATTGTTTAGAGTCGAGATGGCCATTACTACATTTTTATCACATATATAAACACATAACAAACTAGGGTGAGTCATTAAAATATATAATTCATATATATTTTGACATATTGGACAAGATTTCTATCCATAAGGGAGCGTTTAACTTATCACGAATTAATAAGAATTTTTGAGTCAAAATAAGTAATAAGCCAATTGCAAACAAACTCACATGAATTGACGAAATATACAATCTAATGTATACATTTTTCAATGCTTAAAGTTGAGTTAAAAATAAACTTAGGAACATAAAAATTACTTCTTAGGTTTTCATTTTTTATAGTCGAAGTAATTTTGGTATATAGTATTTTTCTTACATACTCTTTTTATTTTTGCATTTGCATTTTTTTACATTGTTGTTGACTTGTTTAGGTGACAAAAATGCCGAAAGCTACTACCACCGATGTATCTCTCACTAAATCCTGCATCCCAAAAGTATCCAAAATTCCCGGCATCTCCCCTAATATTGCCCAATTCTACAAACCTATCGAAAACCGCAACACTCACGAAGGTCATGTTGTTGATCAAGCCTGCTACAAATCCAACAATATCGAGCGTCTCTTTACTAACATTCGCTTCAATTGTCTCTTTCAAATCAATGAGCCGATTGTTCTGAGATTTATTCTAGACTTCTATAGTCAAGTCACGGTACACACCGATGACTATGGATATCTTGTCATCTATTTATGATTCAACACGAATTCATAACTCTTACTCTGGCTTAATTCGGTTAAATCCTCAAAATTCCATACAATGGTCGAGCCGTTTTTACAAACGAGTGGGACCTTGCACCTCTTGAATATTCTTAAGAAACCGAGGGACCATATTGCACCGATCTTCCTACTCCTAATGACATTCGTCGACTTCTTGAATTGGAACGTGTCGCGGTAGACCGCACCATTAAAACTCAAACGGTCGCTCTCAATCCAAATCAAATTCTCACCAAAGAACTAAGCCCCGACATGAAGCAATGGGAAGAACTCATTCGAGAGAATGTATTCGGACTAGGAGGACATCGGGACCGTCTCCCCGCTTGTCTTGCTCACATGTTGTATTGTGTTGTTGCCGAAGAACAATACAATCTTGCTTATTTCTTTGTCAAAAGAATCGAATGTGCCAAAGCTACTCCAACCGCAAATCTTCCATATGGCATGTTTTTAACTCGTCTTTATCGATACGTCATGGAAACGTATCCTCATCTTGACAATGGCACCTATGACATTGTTGAGCGAGTCATGCGTCCTCTTGCTCTAAGACAAACTCGACGACCTCGAAGTGATCATGGCAAGGCACGCCGTTCCGTCTCCTTCCTCATCCTCTCATCATCAAGGCACGTCATCTCATCAACCACGAGATCACGAAGATGCGATGAATATCTGAAAATTCTCGAGCAAGTACTCCATCTCCTACCACCTATCTTGACTCTTTTGATTCACTCAACTACCAAA
The DNA here is from genome assembly GCA_026074375.1 of Tanacetum coccineum. Lineage (NCBI taxonomy): Eukaryota > Viridiplantae > Streptophyta > Magnoliopsida > Asterales > Asteraceae > Tanacetum > Tanacetum coccineum. The sequence continues at coordinate 15,549 of BQNB010143085.1, read as the reverse complement.
ATTACCAAATACCTTCCTCTTCCGAATAAACCGATGAAACTATCTTTACACAACAAACCACCTTGCTCAACCAAATGCAACAAATGCACGAGGAGATGCGTGGAGGATTTAAATCATTTGGAAATGCACTAAAAAGAGTGTTTAGCAAGAAGAAGAAGAAGTAAAGACTTAGGAGAGAAATTAGCTAGATACCTAATGTGGTTTAAGACAATTGTTAACTTGATTATGTGCATGTTCTAAACATCTTGTGCGGTGATTATCCGATTAATTCCAGAAAGACTTGATATTATAATAAACCTATAGATTCTTATTTGCTATGATATTAAACTTTGGATTATTTTTTATTAATGAAATAATAAGCTACTTGGTTCATGTTTTGATGTGTTTATTACATGATATATGATTAAAGGTGCTCATAAAACTCAATAGGGCTTGCTACAAATAAACCACCAAAACAGAAATACTCTCACAAAGAATTCTGAGAAAAATTGTTTTTCTGTGAAAAATAGAACCAGTAGAGGGCGGCCCCCTTAATTCATAACAGACGGCCCCCTTATCTTCAAGGGGACCGACCCCTAATTAAAGGGACCGCCCTAGTAAATCACGAACAAAACATTATTTTTCCTTCTTTTGACCCTCTTTTACCTAGTCTCAGCTATCTTTGCCTAGAATGCTCGGAACATAGATTTTGGGATAATTGTAAACAAGTTCGAAACATATTCCCATTTTTCAAACCATTTTCTTCGCCAATAAATCCCTCCCAAAATGGATCATCTCCAATACACCATTTTCTTATCATTCATTAACCATATTCAACATCCATGCATCCACTATAGCTACCATTTCCAAAGCCTCAAGAGACCAAAATCAAAATCCATTCCACCAAACCAATTTTTGTGGATTGATATCATAAAAAATGTCATACTTTACTATTATTTATCCCACGCATTTTACCCACTTTTATATAATTATTGCCAGATATTGGTACTTAATTGCTTAAAGTTTATTATTGCAGTAATTATGGAGTCACTTGTGAAGAAGAAGCAAAAAGGCGCAATTCTAGAGCTTAAATGAAGACATTTGAAGAATACAAATTCTGCACCAATACGCCGTAATCAAGCAATGAAGAATATGGCGTAATTCAGCGCCAGCTACAGCACAAGAGAAACCTAAATGTATCAATTCCCGATCCGGCGTATCCACTACAACCAATACGCCGTATGCACAGCTGTTCATCAGTCAAAGATACGCATTTAATATGATTGATGGTAATTATCTTAATTGATTTGATCTTATCGCGGACTCCAAGGAAATTAACCCTATAACTCTTATCTACTTAGCCTATACTTGATCCAGCGTATTCAAACACAATAAATACAAGTCTCAAAATGATTTTAGTGTGCAATATCATATTCTCTGTATAGTATACATCTGAAGTCGAATTTCTCAAGCCAAGAAGAGCAAGCCATAGGTCCGAGCACTACTCCTAATTCCATAGAAGACATCGTGTAATTCTTACTTTCTTAATCATTCGATTTTTAATTGTTTGACCACGTTTGTAATAATGACAATGATTGCGGGCTAATACCCTCGGGTATTAGCCATGTTAATGAAGATCATAATGTTTGATTTGTTTTAATCCGACTTTGCTTAATTTATCGTTGTTGTTTAATTATGTTTATCGCCTTATACTTGTTTATGTGCTTGTACATGCGACCTATCATTCAACTGGGTCTAGGGAGACCTAACCAGTAACTTAGATGCCGGGATGGCTCTCCATATTGTGTCTTATATGCCCGGACCAATAAAATCACAAATGACACCTTATCATTACTCTTTGATTATGAGCTTAGTTGACCGGCAGGTGACCCGATAATTTTTCAACCAGTATTGTTCATTTATTAATTGGTATTGATTTTGGTGGTGGACTACCGGTGTATAAAACAAAATCAAGCAATAAGTAGGTAAAGTCTCGATGGGCTAGGGTATTAACAGGATCACAACTACTTTAATTCCCTATGGTAGATTATAATTAAACTATAGGCTGCCTTATGCGGATGCGTTAATCGTGACAGGATTGTTCGTGTCTAGGTCTTAGGAAGAAGTACCGCCTAAGTCTTAAGAATGATATGCCACCTCGAGATAAGCAACCATTGTACTAATTAATCAAACCAGCATTTAATCAGATTTAACTTGGTTAATACAGTTTTCTATTATTTGACTCGTTTCCGCACCTTTTGTCTTGTGTTCTTTGGTTTAGTCTGTATTGTGCTTAAGAATTGATATTTGTCACCATAACCTGGTGCCAGTCTCATCAGGCGAAAACCTCCCCTTACCTCTGAGTAAATATGTATATAGCATGAGGTTTAACAGTAATTAGACTAATCTAGATAGAAATAAAATACTGATAGAAAAATAGGTTAAACTCTCACTCTTAGTGTTCGACACCCTACTTACCGCGAAACTACATCTTGATCGGGTACTCTGCCCGTTAAAGTGTTGTCTTTAGGTTAGTCGGCTAAATATAAATGTAAAACCCTGATAATCATAAATAACACCTATACAATGACACATCAAGGTTTTTTATGCGCCGTTGTAAAGGGAGAGAATATAAGTTAATCTTATCTATTTAGTATTCTAACCTTTAACTTTTTTAGTGAAAAATTATATTAATTCTGATTTACTAACTGCTAAATGTTATTTTAATTTATGTAGTGCTTTTAATTTATATAGCATTTAATTTGTTAAATAGTATTCATGTTTCTGACTGAAACTTATGATACGCATATCCACCAGTTGGATACGGCGTATCTAACCTTCTACTCAGGACAACGTGTTGTTTTTACTGTCTAAACGACGTATTTGTTCTTCCAAACATACGGCGTATTCAGTGAACTCAATACGGCGTACTGCTATTCAACAGACTCATACGGCGTATTATTGATCGATTGAAATACGACGTATAAGTTATTTGATATAACAACAGTTTAATTTTCCCCCGTTTAAGCATCATACAAACATTTTCCTCCCTTTCTAAGAAAGCGGTGATTGCAGAATACAACTCTAGGCGATGGCAGGCTTTGATGACATAAAGAGGGGGGAAAACGAGCATGCTAACTCACCGAAAATCACAAATTTAAAATCGGTGATGAATTTATGAAAATATTGCAGGATAACACCTTCAATGGCATGAACGGAGTAGATGTTACCGACCACATTGCAAGAGTGCTTGAAATAACTGAATGGATTAAAATACCTAATGTGGAGAAAAATGTACTACGATTATACGTCTTCTCAAAATCACTTAGTGGAGATGCCGAAAAATGGTGGAACGATGAGATCGAGGGAAAAGCCATCGGTTGGAATGAAACGTGTAATAAGTTTTGTCATAAATATTACTCCCTATCCCATTCCAGCAATTGTAAGGTACCTGACGATTTGGACAACGGCACAGACTACCTTGAATTCTTTTACTGGCTTGCACTCAAATTTGACAACTATTGGGAAATTGACAAAAATACCCAAAACGGGTTATGGGAATTCTACATGAATGAACCTACTAAAGGGGCGATGGGCGACCTCGACGATGAACCACGCAACGAAAGTTACAAAAAGGAATGTTCAGATATGTTTTATAAACCCTATTTAGACACACAAGATACGAAAGACATCTACGAAATTATTGATAGGGAATATAATTCAATACCAATCCCCGCTCCCCACGACATCGATAACCCGGACGAGCTATGCAGAACCGAATGTGTGTCTGTCGAGACGACGCGAGAGAGTAAGCGGGTTCAAATCGATTGGGGAATGAAAAGACTTTGGTGTAGCGCTGTTAGTCCAAGCAAAATTTGAGTTGTTGAAAAGAACTCCTGGGAGTATGTGTTTGCGCATCTACCACGAAACTCTTCAGCCGTAAAAAGAATCGTGCGTATGATAGGTGACTCGTACACATTAAAAATGTGAGTATGGAAAAGGTCCAAACTTAAAAGACCGACTGAAACTAAAGATGCTCCCCGGGAAGACCAACCCGGTTATGTTTTTTATATGTATGATCGCTTTGGGGGAGATTGGTTTGAAATTTAATTATAAAATTGAGTCAGTCTTCCCAGACAAACATACTGCTATCCGAACCCCTCAGGATACGGCGTACGCATGTCTGGACAATATCATTTATTAATTTATAGTCTTAAAAATCGGCCAGTAATAATATCAAATGTTTTCACAGTTATTACATACGGTGTATCCTAGGGTTATAAGAATACGGCGTATTGTAACCTGTACAGTTGTGTGTTTAATTGTTTGCTTGTATTGTAGGTTAGCGAAAGCACGAATTGCACGAACGTCTTCTAACTTTTATGTAGGACCTTGCTGTAAACGAAATCGACTTTAATGTATAGTCTGAAAATACCTCGTGTTGACCTCTCTTGGGCATTCTCTGAAGCCCTCGTCAACACTCTCTTTACTCAAACACTCAAAATGGAAAACCATCCGGAGCAAACTATCATGGAAGTTTCCTCGTTCTAATTCGTTTCCTATATTATTTAACTGTTTGTCTATACAATGAGGACGTTGTATAATTTAAGTGGGGGATGGAGAATTAGAACGTACTTGTCCTCATTTTCACAAATAAAATGCTAACATGCCTAAAAATTAGCATAACTTTTTGTGAAAAATCACTAGTTACATTACCTAGCGCACTATAACCCTTAATGTCTATTTGTGAGAATTAACCGAAAAAAAAAAACACATCCGTTCCAATTGCTTACATAAAATTTCATAAAAATATGAGGTGAGCCTGTGGATGTAGAGTTGGACTTTTAGAACCTTGTTCCTGGTATATCACTCGAGACCTCAATGATGAGTACTATGGATTTAGATGGAGTAACATGCTTGACTGGTAAATTTCTAGGATTAAACCAAAAAGCCTACATGTCATAATTTTAACTAACTACACTGGTTAGTTAACCCCCGTGTAACCCTTTAGATACTCCTCATGTTATATTAAGTAAAGATACCTCCTTAGACAACCGCTGATCCATTCCTTTCTTTAACCTACACCAATAAATTGTATTTTCCTTTTCACTTTTACACCTTAGCCTACCGAATAGATTAAAGCCTCTTTGATCAAATTTGTTAAGTCGCCTTTCGTGTAAAGTTTTGTAGATCCTACGTCAAAGTGAAAAATTTTTTTTTTTTTTTCCCCTCTATCTATGTAAGGTCGGGAAAATTTACACAATGTAATGGGCATGTTTGAAGCTCTGTGTTTTTTTGCTACTTTCACAATTATGTATTATGTCTGAAAGAAGAAAAGTTCAAGAGAAAATTAGCCGGACAAATGATGATTATGAAGACGGTGAAATTACGCCGAGATTTATGATGTATTGTTGAAAAAAAAGAGAAAATGAAAAAAAAAAAAAAATAAAATAAAAAATATGAATGATGAAAAAGATAGTCGGTTCATAGAGCTTACACCGATGAAATTATTTGAAAGGATCGATTATTCATTGATACGCACAAAAATCAACGATGTAAAGTATTGTAAAAAGTGGCCGATATCACCACTTATTTTTTAAAAGTATGTAAAGTTCGGGATGTAAGGGAAGTTGACCGTTATGGGAACGCCAACTTAGGTTGTCATTGTCATCTATGATCGAGACGTTTGTTTATAAGTTCGAGTCTTTGTCATGGAACGGTCGGGGAAAGTTACTAGCAACCGCACCTTATTTGTTGGCTTTAATCTATTTGTTTGTTTATTTTATTTAACAACAATTTTACTTCCCTTTCCTGATAACTAACCTTAGGATCTACTCGAATGAGGATGTGTACGAGCATGGATGTCTATTCCGTCGATACGGCCATGTATTCATGTCTCAGCTGCCTTGTTTGACGACGACCTCTGGTGAAAGTCAGAAGCTCCACACCCTATATCATTCTTCATCTTAATAAGAATGATTAAAAACCCGAGCCTTCTAATAAATACCCAATTTACCTTTTGACTTGTTACTCCTTAGCTTTAGAGGTAGAGATGTGTATCCTTGCCAAAGCCAATGAAAAGAAAGCTATTCACGACCGAGCAATTGAGTACCACTAAATGATACACCCTAGATTAGTTAAGTGATCTAAGTGATTTCATTTCCATATTTCTTGAGGAGCTTGGTTTTGTACAGGTGGTTAGAACATGAAAAAATGCTTAACGGAAAAATCCTTAACCTCGGTTAGGATACATTTTTAAAAAATTTCTAAAGTCTACTTGAGGACAAGTATGATTCAAGTGGGGGGGATTTTGACTATCATTCAAATAACTTCATACCTTTACTATCATTTATCCGCATGTATTTACCCACTTATTATAAACTATTGCAAGATATTGGTACTTAATTGCTTAAAGTTTATTATTGCAGTAATTATGGAGTCACTTGTGAAGAAGAAGCAAAAAGGCGCAATTCTAGAGCTTAAACAAAGACATTTGAAGAATACTATTTTCTGCACCTATACGCCGTATCCAGCAATGAAGATACGGCGTATCAGCGCCAGCTCAGCACAAGAAACGCGTAATGATCAATTCTCGATCTGGCGTATCCACTACAACCAATACGCCGTATGCACAGCTGTTCATCAGTCAAAGATACACATTTAATATGATTGATGGTAATTATCTTAATTGATTTGATCTTATCGCGGACTCCAAGGAAATTAACCCCTATACGCCGTATCCACTTATCCCCATACGGCGTATCCAGGCGTATTTCAGACACTATAAATACAAGACTCAAAAATGAGTTTTAGTGTGCAATATCACATTCTCTGTATAGTATACAACTAAAGTTGAATTTCTCAAGCCAAGAAGAGCAGCCAAGGTCGAGCACTACTCCTAATTCCATAGAAGACATCGTGTAATTCTTACTTTCTTAATCATTTGATTTTTAATTGTTTGATCACGTTTGTAATAATGACAATGATTGTGGGCTAATACCCTCGGGTATTAGCCATGTTAATGAAGATTATAATGTTTGGTTTGTTTTAATCTGGCTTTGCTTAATTTATCATTGTTGTTTAATTATGTTTATCGCCTTATACTTGTTTATGTGCTTGTACATGCGACCTATCATTCAACTGGGTCTAGGGAGACCTAACCAGTAACCTAGATGCCGGGATGGCTCTCCATGTTGTGTTTTATATGCCCGGACCAATAGGATCACAAATAACACCTTATCATTACTCTTTGATTATGAGCTTAGTTGACCGGCAGGTGACCCGATAATTATTCAACCAGTATTGTCCATTTATTAATTGCTATTGATTTTGGTGGTGGACTACCGGTGTATAAAACAACATCAAGCAATAAATAGGTAAAGTCCCTATAGGCTAGGGTATTAAGAGATTTATTCGGAAAGACTTGGTTATTAGTTATCTTTAGATACTTATTTGCTATGATGATTTAAACCTTTGGTTGTTTTGTTTAATCAACTAATTATGCTACTTTGGTTTCATGTTTTAATGTGTTTATTACATGCTATATGATTAAATGTGCTCATAAAACTCAATAGGGCTTACTGCAAATAAACCACCAAAATAGAAATACTCTCAAAAAAATATGTGAAAAATAGATGCCAGCAGAGGGCGTCCCCCTTAATCCATAACGGGAGGCCCCCTTATCTTTAAGAGGACCAACCCCTAATTAAGGGGACCACCCTAGCAGATCATGGGTAAAACAGTTTTTCTCTTGCTTTTACCTAGTCTCAGCTATCTTTGCCTAGAATGCTCGAACATAATTTGGAATAACATAAACTAGTTCAAACTCATTCCATTTTCAAACCATTTCCTTCACATAAATCCCCTCCAAATGATCATCACCAATACACCATCTTCTTCATCATTCATCAACCATTATCAACATCTATGACATCACCTCAAGCTTCCATTTGCAAACCATCCAAGAAATCTAAATTCACAATTATACCACCTAAACAACTCTTTAGTGACTTGACAAAAGAAGACACTACAACCCCATCTCCTAAGTTTCAAGTCTCATCACCAAGTGCTCCTAATGCACCTTTTAAAACACCATCCACAAAAGACATGTTATCTTCATCCATTGACTACACACCAAAATCACCAACTCTCTTATCATCACGCTCTGACAAATGGGTATCTAAACTCCCTATTGTCACCTCCACCTAGAGTTCCTCCACCACCTCCAACTCAAGTACCCAACTCAATGGAAATAACCCTCTCACTCTCACCCATTACTCTACTAGATGTCCATCACAACTTACCATTACTTTCTCCGCCCATCATTAGGCATTCCATCCCTTAGAATTTACTAGAAGCGCATGGTGATTCATGTCTCTGTTGTGTCCACAACCAAACCCTCATTTTTGGGTTAAGGGATGAACTTCAATATATGTTTTCATATATTGAACATATGCTCTCACAACCACCAATAGCCATCATCCCACCACCTCCATCATCTTCCCCAAACTAAACATACTCTATGTTTAGTTTCTCAAATAATTGTCCATCTACCATTTTGCAAGCAAGTCTTATGGAGCTTTACTAGTTATAGGACTTTTTGTAGTTTAAAAATTTTATGTATGTTAGCATGTTATTTATTTTACTTATGTATGCATGAGTGTGGTTCACATACTATTTTACTTTTAATGGAAGATTATTGTTGGTTGCATTATTATTATGCTATATTTTTCCTTCTTGCTGCATGTTAGAAATATTTGTATTTTTTTAACTCGTTTTTGTAGCCTAGAAACCATAGCTTGATTCCTTGGTGCCTTCGAACGAGGGGGACACACATCTAGGGGGAGCATTTATTCCGTTGATTTTACTAGCAATTCTCGACGATGCCTTTTTGATTCTACAAAAAGAGTGAGAAATGACATAAAACTCACTAAATACTTATTTAAAAATAATTTTACATTTAATGAGTTTAAATTTTGTAATCATCAAAAAAGGGGAGATTGTTGATAGAAATAATGCCTAAAAACATTATTAATATTTTTCACATCTTTACGTTTTGATAATCACAAAATATAAAAACGTTCAATGTAAAATTAAAAGTAAACAAGTAATTAGTAGTAAATTTTTATTTCGAAAATTATATCACTTAAAGGTATGAATAAATAAATGCTTAATGCATTTTATGATCAAAGGAAATTTTTATTCAACCTCACACTTTTATAAAATGTTGTAAACATTTTTATAAACATTACAAAACCCTCCCTATTTCTAACCATTCCCTCCTCTTAGGGAGGAGGAGAACACCTTACAAACCATTACAGCTTATCTTTGATACCACTACTAATCCATGGTATGTTTAAGGTAGTTTCTACATTACTTGTGACAATATATAGCAAGTCTTAGGAAAACTAGCATACTTTTTCATTGCAAGTAAACAAAACACACTCAAACTCTCTCTTATTTCCTTAAACCCACGACTCAAATTAAAATCCTAGGTTTTCCATAGCTTTGATTCTAGCAAGGTTTTAATCATACAAGTGTTCTTAGGTATAATATCTAAGGTATATCAAGGTGGTTTGGAAGCTTGGGTACTGATTTTGCAAGGGTTTCTATCAAGAGGAAATTAAATTAGGGTTTTCATAATCAAACTAGTGTTTTCTTGAAATTATTTAGGTTAAATACTGGTGTTTGGAAATGTGTAGCATCTTTATACAGATTCATTGAGTCTTAAAACATAAACCTAATCTTCTAAATATGTCATATCATAGTTTATATCATTATATAGTGTGTAATCACCACGTTTTTGTTTTTTTTTAAAGGGTTTGTTTTGTGGATTTATAAAATATAATGAGCATAATTCTTGGATCAAATTATAATATGTTTCATGTAATTAAATGATGAAAAAAATCTACTAATAACCACAATAATTACTTTATATAAGTATTTGTAACTTATAGATTTAGTTTTAAAAATTTATTGTTAAAGTATAATTATCAAGTATTAATACACAAATAATTAGTGAGAACCTTAATACTTGGACAAGAATGATGGACATGACTTGAGACTCTAAATGTTGTAAGACATTTTGGTATAAAATTATGTATAGATGACTTGAAGAAAAGAAAAGTAACCAAGTAATAATTTATAAAACTAGTTTAACAATTACATATATATAAACAAACTGTTTTAAACATTCTGTTTGAATTTGAATTTTTATAAAATGTACAACCTATTGATTTAAATAGTACTGTTTCATCGAGGATTTCCGTGCATATAAAGAACTTGAAAAACCGAGCTATAACAAAGAAGTTATGAATTTTACGAGATTACGATACGATAAATATATAAAAGTGTTTTTATAAAAGTAGTTTTTCAAAAACTGACACTATTATTCGAATGTAGTAAAAAATTTTATAAATATTTTATTGTGATAGAGCATCTCAATAGGAAACTGATACGACCCGGTTAGGGGTTGTATCAGGATAGGGCACCACTTTTAGCGTGTGCTTGCTCCATAAAAATATAGAGAAGAAAAGAAGATTAATTTTGCACACTGTAGCGTGTGCAGCTCCTTAGAAAAAAGAAGAACTTAGAGATTTATTTGACTAACTTGATTGATTATAATGAAAGAATACAACGAGTATTTATAATAGCTAAATGGGTCATAGGCCTATTATGGGCTATTATGACCTTCCTAAATAAATAGTCAAACATATTAAATGCTTTCCTAATATGACTCAACACATATCCTAAACATAACAAACTATAATAATATCCTAACTGTGGGTGTATCATTCCCCACTCCTTCACAACCACCTTGCCCTCAAGGTGTTGTCTTGAAGAGATATTGATTCCGGGATCCCATATTATTCTACGAGAAAAATAACTAGACCAGGATTGAGGAAGGTGAATAGTGAGGCTCCAAAAAGTGTGTAGTCTTGTCTTCTGCTACAGCTATCAACCCCCTTTTCCGAAATCTTCTGTTCCAAAACTCTTGATAATGCATCAACCATATCTCCTTGAAACTCCTCCAAAAGGCCGGTCGCCACCTCATTTCCGGTATCGTATCCAACCAAAAAATTAAGTACAGAACCATTACCGTTGTTTACTACTTCCTTCGCAGGTGTCTCCGGACCTGAAGTTTCTGACTCATCAACAACACCGTTACCAAAGGTGTCAGCGGAAAGTGGTGATTTGGTGTTACCAGCTTCTTCAGTGTTTAGAATAGAAAAACAATTTTTCCGTAAGTAATTAGCTAGTAGTGAGCAGATGTGTGTCTTCTTGTTCTCTGTGAAGCTCTCCAAGATTGAGAACTGTATATCGATTGACAACATCCCTCATATATATAAAGCCCTATAACGAATTTCTTGCAACTATGGCATTCTAGCGTGATTGAAATTGTATAAGTGCTTGAACATGAGCTGACTTCTGAAAGATGATGACTTTCTCGACATACCCATGAGGAGAAAAGATTTGATTCAAAACTTTCACAGTAATAGGGTATATCATGTGATGAATCGTAACCAACAAAATACGATTAGGGTCTCGTCCCCCTTCTTCTCGAGTAGTTTCCTCAAGATCCTTGAACGTGTACATGACTTTGAGTTCTTTGGTTTAGTCGATGCTATGGTTGACCGTTCGTCCTCAAAAGAGGCCTCAGCGAAACTGGCAAAGGAGAAGGATTCTCCTAAAGGTAGTAGCCATGATCTGAACGTATCCGTTGTAACTTCAGTTTAAGTCTGGAGATAAAAAACGATTTAAGTAAGTTTGCAGAGATACCCGTTACTCGATTTGCATGTATCACAAACTCACTCTCATATTCAGCCACCGTACCCATTTGCAATAGCTTAGAGAGTGCATATTCCGCATTTTGATCGCTGCCACCTGATGCCATGAAGTGGTAAGACACTAAGAGAAAAAAATACTTTTTTTTTGCTGATTGAATAAAAAACTCACATATCTATAAAAATATTTTTCGACCGAACATACCGGCCTCGAAGACACTGTTCGTGAATAGTACCCACGATGAACAATAACTTTTTTTACTTAATTTTTTTGGAACCCTAAATCAAAACCCTCTCAACAAGAGCTCTCAATGAAAGCACCAATTGATTACGAGTCGATTAGGGGTTGTATCAGGATAGGCACCACTTTTAGCGTGTGCTTGCTCTGTAAGAAAAGAGAGAAGAAGAGAATGATTGCACCACTTATAAGCGTGGCAGCTCCGAAAAGAAGAATGAGAGAAGCTTAGAGATTTATTTGTCAAACTTGATTGATTTCATTGATGAAAACCATTCGGTATTTATACCGAATAAAAGACAATAACTTGTTTCACAAGATAACTCCTATAATAAAACAATATCTTTTCCTAAACAATGACGAACATAATAAACTAACATAATAAACTATAATAATATCCTAACTGTGGGTGTATCAGAAAACCGTGCATATAAAGAACTCTAAAAACATAATTAAAACGAAGGAGTTATGAGTTTTCAAAGATTTAAAGTTTATAAAAATAGTTTTATAAACAATTTGAGTTTACTGTTTTGGCACAAATTTTTTATAAATTCTGTGAGTGATTTATTGAATAGTTTATCTCGTCACGATTTCATACATATAAATTAACAAGCAAAACGGAGTTAAAAAGAGTGAGTTATGAGTTTTTAAAATTTCGGATAAATAAAAATTACAAAAACTAATTAATTTTTATAAACAATTTTTTGAATTTTCATAAAAATGTAACAAGGCTGTAAACAATTGAAAGTATGGTTTACGAGTGTTTTCGGGCCCATTTGGAGTATAAAAAAACCTAAGGAATATTGTAGTAACATTTATATAAACGTTTTTAACTTTATAAATATTATTCTACAAAACAATTAAACCATTTATATAATATCATTATATAAACAATGAAAATATTAAATCATGCATTATTAACAAATAATCTATTGTTGGACAACGGTAATATTTTTACGGACTCATATGCGTATACATTTATTTAACAAGTACAATTTAAATATTGTTTTTGACTTTTTAAATTAAACAAAAAATAATAGGTGGTGATGTAACTCTATAACTTATGATGTTGTATTCATATTAAATACATTATACTTATACGACCTATAATTAATGTTGGGATTAAAAGGCTTCTTGAAGTTTACTACATAGCTTCCATGGGGGGGGGGTGAATGTTACTGCTGTTAAACAATACTCTAAGTAGTCCAAGACTGTTATGGAAAGTTAATACTGGCTAGTATAATAGTTAGTACTGCTAGTGATCTATTAAATATTGCTAAGTAGTTATAGTGCTAGCTAGTAGTAAAGTTAAGACAGCTAGTACCATTTACCACGTTAGTATATATTAGATACTGCTAGTACTAAAGTTACTACAAGCTTATGTTTTATTAGTACTGCGGTACAACACACACACACACACACAGATTACAACTGCTAGAAGAGTTATACTACTGTCGAAGGATAAAAGACAAGTAAAAAGATAAGTATTGATTGGAGGAACAAGAAAACAATACTTACGAAGATAAGTATTATTATTTGTGAAGAAGATATTATATATGTATTTATTTAAGAGATTAAGGTTTATGCTTTTTAGAAAAGATCATGATAACTTATGAATTATTGTAAGCGTTGTAGTGATCTCATGTTTAAAAGTAGGTCCTAAGGCATAAAATTAGAAGTATACAAAAATTAGTTATTTTCATAGCTCAAGGTTGTAACACACGAACACTGTCAAAACAGTGTTCGTAGTAATATAATGAAGCATATGTTTTGGTTGTATTTCTGTGTCTCAAACATACTTTTTCTTTATTCTTCTTAGTGATATAAACTAGATTCCGCATAGTTTATATCATACACTCAAAGTTTTAGTCTTAGTGCCGTGGATTTAATCCAGGAGTACTATACCTTACTCAGCTAAGGAGTTCAAGATCTGTTCATTGGGATCAACAAGTGGTATCAGAGCTTGTTGTGAAGCTTTGAATAAGAAGAAACAAACAACACATACTAGATCTAATTCTTTGTGATAAAATGGAGGCATGAACTACTTCTACAACTTTGACTGCAAGACTCCCTATCCTCAACCCAAGAGAATATGATCTCTGGTTAATGAGGATAGAACAATACTTTCTCATGACTGATTACTCCTTCTGGGAAGTAATTCTGAATGGTAACAAAGTGCTGAAGATAACTGTTGGAGAAACTGAGCAGGAATATGAACTACAAATTCAGAAGAAAAAGCTGGACATGGTGGGGGTGGGGGGGTTTGTGAAGGGGGAAGGAATGAATGAACAAGCTATAGGAACTTCTGTTGATGGCACTCCCAAATAAGGATCAACTGAAGTTTCATTCATATAAAGATGTAAAACTACTCATGAAAGCCATTGAGAAGAGATATGGAGGAAACAAGGAATCCAAGAAAGTTGAAAGAACTCTACTCAAGCAACAATATGAGAACTTTGCAGGATCAAGTTCAGAAACAATGGATCAAACTTTTAATAGGCTGCAAAAACTTATTAGTTCGTTAGAGATCCAAGGTGAAGTCATTACACAAAAGGACATGAACTTAAAATTGATGAGGAGATCATTCTCATCTGATACGAGAAATACTCATGTCTTCGATGCTGGATGAGAAGCAAAGAGAAGTAGAGACCATCAGTTTTTTTAAGATCTGACACACACACAACAACTTGAAGATATATGAACATGAAATCTTAGGATCATCAAGTACAAGTCAAAATCCACAAATTGTGGCTTTTATGTCCTCCAACAGCACTAACAACAAAAGTAAGAGTAGCACAAATGAAGCAGATAACACTGCTTATGGAGTTAATGCTGCTTATACTCAAAGTAATCCTACAACTGGAGATAACCTTAGTGATGCTGTGATCTGTGCTTTCCTAGCTAGTCAGCCTAATTCTCCTCAAATGTCACAAGTAGATCTAGAACAAATTGATCCTTATGACCTAGAAGAAATGGATTTACAATGGGAGATGGCTATGCTGACTATTAGAGCTAGGAGATTCATCAAGAGGACAAGTAGGCAATTGGATGTAAATGGTAAAAGAGTTGGATTTGACAGGTCAAAAGTAGAGTGCTACAATTGTCATAAATATGGTCACTTTGCAAGAGAATATAGACTTCCAAATAATCAGGAGAAAAGAAAAAAAGAGAATAATAGAAGAACTGTGATAGTGGAAACTCCCAATGAAAATGCATTGGTTGCTCAAGATGAAGTAGGAGGGTATGAATCAAGCTGAAGAAGAGCATCCTACAAACTTTGCATTGATGGCACATACATTCTCAGGAAGTTCTTCCAGTTCAGATTCTGAGGTAGATTCTTGTTCTGAATCATGTGTAAAAGCTTATGCTACTCTCAAAGAACAATATGATAATTTGTCTTCAGATTACAAAAAGTCTCAATTTAATTTAGTATCTTATTGTAGGTTCCCGATTTACTTCACTTCATAATCCGAACCACGAATCAAAGAAACTAGAGAGAGAGAGAGAGACGAAATGAGAGAGAGATGAGAGAGAGTTGAGAGAGAAAAGATT
>BQNB010143084.1:0-17039 GCA_026074375.1 Tanacetum coccineum | reverse complement strand
AAGTTGGTTAGATAGTTCCTGCATTTTTAAAGGAGCTAATCTATAAGGTGCTCGGGCTACAGGTGCCGCTCCTGGAATTAGATCGATTTAGAATTCTACTTGGCAAATGGGAGGAAGACCATGTAGATCTTCAGGAAAAACTTCTGGGAATTCTCTGACTACTGGGATATCTTCTAGTCTTTTCTCGTATGACTTCTTTTCCATTACTTGGATTACAAAAACTTGATAACCTTGGGATATATACCTTTCGGTTTTTATACAGGATATGAGACTTAGTCGGGTTTTACTTTGGTTACCTCGGATGATCAAAGTTTCACTGTTAATTGGGATGTGGACGACTTTCTCGTCACAGATAATTCTAGCATGATACTTGGATAACCAATACATACCAATGACTACGTCAAAACTACCAAGTTTAATCGGCATAAGATCAATTTTGAAAGGTTGGTTTAACAAGGTCAGGGTGCAACCCTGAATAACAATGTTTGTGCTTACTAGGTTTCCGTCAGCCATTTTGATATTGTAAAAGGTATCTATTGTAATGGGTGGGATATTTAGCATAGAGGCAAGAGATATAGATACGAAGCTTTTATCGGCTCCAGAATCAAATAATACTCTAGCTAGATGTTGGTTTAGAAGGAACATACCCGTGACTACGTTTGGGTCTTGGTGAGCATTCATATCCCTCAACATGTAGGCTCTTCCCTGTGCATTGTTGTTGGTGGTCTTTCGGTACTGATTTGCATAATGCCCTTTCTCTCCACAAGCATGACAAGTAACCGTCACTGGTAGTAGATTACTTCTAGTGGCTGGCCCTTTGTTTCTACAGTTCTTGGTCAGATGGCCCATCTTGTCGCAAGTATTACACTTGACAGTGCAAGGTCCTATGTGATGCAGAGTGCATTTATTACACAAGGGACAGTTTCTAGTATACCCATTGTTTTCAGTTGGCGTGACAGCATAAG
This sequence comes from Tanacetum coccineum, assembly GCA_026074375.1. NCBI lineage: Eukaryota > Viridiplantae > Streptophyta > Magnoliopsida > Asterales > Asteraceae > Tanacetum > Tanacetum coccineum. Next base: position 16,074 of record BQNB010143084.1, on the reverse strand, counting down.
CCCTGAAGGTTTCCTGTCTTCTGTTCTGTTGTGGTTGGTGATTATTGTAGCGGTTGTTGATGTTGGTGTTACGGTAGTTGTTGTTGTTGAAAGTTCTTCTGTCGTCAAACTTTCGTTTATGATCATTTGATACTTTCACCGGAGTGTGCTTTGTTACCTGATCCATTAGCCTTTCGGCTATGTTAATGGCTTCCTCTAGAGTTTGAGGTTTAGAAGCAGTAACATTCTCTTCAATACTTCGAGGCAATCCCTCGATGAAAACTTCCATCATTTTCTCAGAATTTGGCATCATAGTGGGACATAAGGTTGCCAATTCCTGGAATCTTCTCACATATGCCTTGAGATCATTCCCCTTCACAGTTAGATGGTAAAATTCGTCTTCCATCTTCTGGACCTCAGTTCGGGGACAGTACTTCTTTATTAAAAGCTTCTTGAATTCAACCTAGGTAATCTTGTAAGTTTCTTTTATCCTAATAGGTTAGGCAAAGGAATTCCACCAGGATAGAGCTTCTTTAGTTAAAGTACCAGTAGAAAACTTCACCTTACAGTCTTCGGTATATTTGCTACAGGAAAACACTGATTCATATCGCTCAAACCAGCGGATAAGTCCAACAGCTCCTTCTGAACCTTTGAAATTAAAAGGTTGGCAGCTCATGAACTCTTTGTAGCTACACTTTCTTGCTATGGAAGCTTCTCTTGGTCCGGGGTTTCTATTGGTATTGTCAGCATTTTTCATGTTAGCAGCTTGTGCTTCCAGAGCTGCGGTAACACTGTCAGCAACTAGTTTCCTGATGGCAGCCTGAGTCATGGTTGGTGCTTTAGATGTTGACGTCCTTTTGGGAGGCATTCTATCAACACAAGACAACACATAATAAGAATGATATCATACGTCTTTAAAATGCTTAAGGTTCAAAAATAAACATTGTCACAATAGTGATATCATAGATACTTAGTTGATATGAATTCTAACAAGCATCTAACTTATTAGTTTATTTTTCTAGGGGTCACGGTAAGATTCATAATGATGAAGACGAAGATGTAATATAGGACACATGATGAATATAAAACGGGATCACCATTATATTATATCATGAACAACTTGTGTTTGTACTGTACATAGTCAAAATTTGACAAGTGTTGTTATTTATACCACACATATCGTGGCTAGGTTCTAACAAAAGCTATAACTAGTATCTAATCTAGTAGTCCGATGGTCCTTCCTGGCTGTTCTTGTGTTCATAGATTGCATCCAGAAGACTTTCCTTATCTGCTTGGTGACGAACCTGGATATCTTTGATGATTTGTTCTAGATTAGTAATACTGAAGCGAGCCAGAGAAATCGTGCTGTTATTTCCCAATTGCTTTCTTTGAAGTTTAGCAATTTGAGCACGAGCCTTTTAGAGTTCAGCTTCTAGATTGTTAAAATCTTGTTGTATGATCACCCGACCTTTTCCAAGACCTTATATTTTGTCTTCTATGTATTCAGTGCGGTCCAATAGAGTGTTCATATGTGTAGATTACAAAATACCTCAATTTACACCTCGCGACTTTCCAGACTTTCCTTTACTTAGATCTTTCTCCTATCTCAAATGCTTCAGGTAGGGCAGAAGTAGAGGAGGATTTTCGGTCATGGCCTCGTTTCTTAAGTGGCAATAATTCCTCAGGAAGAAAGAATTCTTGAGGTTTAAACATTAGAGATATCATTGGAGATGGAGGCACAATAGTTGGCGGTGGAATAGGTGATTCTTTAGCATAATATGCTTGCATGACCATCATAGAGGGGTCATCATGAAAAAGTAAAAGAGTTGGTGAAGCTATAGGAACTAAACCAAATGAGTTATTTGAAGAGCTAAAATAAGTATTTCGTGGTGAAGCTAGGGAATAGTCCAGGGAAGCCGGGATATAGTCCAGAAAGTTAAAGGAAAAAGCATCCTCAATAATTGGAAGTAGGGTGGTTGGGAGAAGACATCACTCTGTTAACAACCCAGCGGTAAATAACATAAGTTATTTATATAATAGTATAATAGTTATGTACTTTTACATACTATTCGGGAGATATAGTGACACATAGGACTTTTTTAGATGGAAAAAGAAAAGTAGTTATAGTTAAGGTTTCAACCTTGTTCTCTATAACCGTGGCTCTTGATACCAATTTATAACACCCCCATTTTGACAAATATAGCAGCGGAAGCTAATCTGGGGTATTATTTTATAGTACAACAGTCATAATCATAGAAAACGACTAATAAAGAGACGTTTTTGGAAATTTTAGTTATCATTCATTTATTCATCAGAGTTTTTACAAAAAGAGAGATCCCAAAATCTAGAAATATAAAGTTTGAATTATAACAGTTTAGCCATCTTCAAGTCCATGCCACTTCGTGCCATGAGTTGCTTAATTACATGAGATAAACATGCTAAAAAGATCAACACAATGGTTGAGTGAAATTCATAGGTTTATAGTAAATAGTTTGAATACAAGTTATCGTAAATAGTGGGTTACGTTGTTATACACCTATAAGTGTAACAATTGCAATGAGTACAATTATTATAGAAAACAATATTATTGCCCTAAGCTCATGATACCGAGGCCTTAAGAAAATCAATAATCACAAGTAGTTGCCTCAACGGGTGCCTTTGCCAAACACCCACATAGTGATTCAAATGAAGTGAGTTTGGTTACCCCATGAAAGGATACATCAACAGGGAGTTTCGTCCCAAATAGATCTATTCACAGCATTCGCGCTTACTCCAAAAAGTAATTAATGGTTTATGATAGTGGGGTCTTAATGGCAAAAGTAAAGACTTAGGCAATAATATATCAGGATAACATACAGTTGGAAAAACACTCGTATTCATGGTTTATAGAATGTATCCCCATCGCGGGTTTATGAAAACATTAAAAGATTTAAAATGTGAGGCTATAAACTCACCTTAACAGGGAAATCTGATAGATAGCAAAAGTGTATGAAGTGAAAGTAACGGCCTTGTCACGCCACCTGGGGTAATATGTCAAGTCTCAGTTTGATTGTTTAGGTTTCAAAACTTTACAGAGTTTAACATACATATTTGATTTATTAATTTATGGAATTATTGTATCACTGTTCGGGCTATCATAATTCAGAGGTCATGCAGTATCGTTTAAGGAGCCAAGGCACTTTAAATCGTAAACCCAACAAACTCGTCAAAACAAATACCCAAATGGAATCCCTCACATGAAATTCCCTAGTAACGTGATATGATAAGATTTTATGTTTCTTCAAAAGCTAGTCGATGATAAATTACGTTAGATATATAACATAATTGATTTATAAAGCGTTGATCGATGATTAATAACGATAAATGTGTCGGGTTTTAATAAAATCGAGTCTTATAATATTTATATATATTTTTATAATTTATATAAAAATATTATATTTTATATTTTTAAGAATGCAAAATGGCAATATGTACCCTTGATTTTTAAACTTTTACAATTTTAGTCCTTTATATATAAAGTATATGTAATGTAAACCTTTAACTTTAGAACTTGGCAAAACTGCCCCTTGTAGTTATAGCTTTAGGAAAATGACATTTTCAGTCCCTCTAGTTATAAATCTCAAGAAGTTACGATATATACCCCTATGCATGAAAACATTTGCAAATCAAGTCCAAAATTCATAATTTGATATTTTCGAAATCCAAAAGAGTTTTGCAGGTCATGGCTTATTAGAATAAGCTAAAATAAGATATTTTTGAATTCCAAAAGAGTTTTGCAGGTCATGGTTTTTTGAAAAACGCATGGGTTTGAGGATTCAAGGCTATAACAAGGGTTCATATAGGATCTTAGGAGTCTTATGAAAGATTTAAAATAGAGTATGAGCTTATTGAACAAGAATTAAGCTTACTTGAGCTAAAATGGGTCGTTTGAGGGGTTTTTGGTTTCGTACGCCTAGTAACGACCTCAAAGCTTCTTTCTCTTGATTTATTGGCTTCAATTCTGATCTTGGGGCTTCACTTCTCTTCCTTGATCTTGATTAAGGCTCCATTTGTTTGTGTGTTCAATATTTGAGGTGTGTTTGAAGCGATGAGGGGTTCGGCCTATTTATAGGGTTCAAAAACTTGTTGGCTAAGGGTTGGGGCTTGGAGTAAGGACCAAGGGTGTAGAGTAGTGACTAAGGCAGCCTTAGGATGAGTCTTGAGGGCTAGGAGAGTAGCTATGCAAGGTGTGGGGTGATAGAAGGGTACGAATAGACAAGGTGGTGGTGAGGTGGATTGCTTGGTTAACAAGGGTGCAAGGAGGTGATGGAGGTTCTTGTATGCTTGCTTGGTGACATGGTAGTGATGTCATAGAGGTGCTTGAGGTGTTAGGGTGCTAGCTTATGTGTAAATGGGTCAAAAATGAAATAAAAAGGGTTTCGGGTTGGTTTTGGTCTCGGGTTAGGGTTTTTGGTTTGAATTTAAATTAGGGTTAGGGTTTAGGATAGCTTAAGGTTTATGATTAAGATTAGGGTTTAGGATTAAGGTTTAGGGTTTAGGATTAATGTTTAGGATCAATGTTTAGGTTTAAAAATGAAATTAGGGTTTTAGGGTTTTAGATTAGGGTTTAGGGTTTTAGATTAGGGTTTTAAGATGATTTTAGGGTTAAGGTTTTTAGGGTTTAGAGCGTTGTGCATTATATTCGTACCTTGTGCTAAGTAGTGGTAAGAATAAGAATGCATTTGGAGGGAAAATGTAGTATAGTCTTTGAATTCATGTGGCTTCATGGATTTGTACATTGACTTAATAAGTTATACATTGACTATGAGGAAAATTATATTCTATGTTGTAGCAATGTACACTTGTACACATGTTTGAAGGCTTGCACATCCATTTTATACGTATACATTACATATAATTAGCATTTTGATATAAACATTTAACGTTTAAAGTCTGTTTTGATATAACGTTGTAAATGGTACGTTAAATGGATAATGTACTTGGTAAAAATGATATTAAGATATAGACTTGACATATTAGGATGTTTACATGATATAAACATAGATAGAATTGGCATAGGTAGGTTGCGTGAGCTCGTTTACTTTAGAGATGCAAGTTACGTTGCATAATGAGATAAAGCAAACAAATTCCCTGTAAAAAGGTGGTATATATAATAGATGGATATTACAGTGCATCTAATTTAATAGATGGATAATTACATTGATGAAAATTATGGGTTGTTATAAAGTAGTTTGTAATAGGTTAGCAAAAGAGTTTATAAATGATCGTAAAATAGGTTATAAGATGAAAACGAATTAGTTTATTAGATGATAGCTAGATAAGTAAAAGTAATAGTTAGATTAAATATAAGATGTTGACAAAGTAAGTTTGTAGGGATGATATCAGAAATAGTTTGTATAAGGAGTTAGCCGAAATAGTTTATAAAATTATGCAGAAGAGCTTAAAACGACGATGAATAGTGTTAAAAGGGGAAATTTGGAAAAATGATTTAGTTTGTTAAAAAATGATTGCAAAAATGGTTTATGAGATGATAGTAGAATAATTTATGAGGGAATGGCAAAATGGTTTATAGGACGACAATAAAGTGATTAATATGTTGTTTAGCAAAACGGGTTCGTAAAAAAGGAAAAACTAAACGGAAAGTAGTTTATAAATGACAGTATTTCTGTTTATAAGACGACGCTAGTGTGGTTCATACGACAGCATCCAAATAGTTTATACTATATAATGGTTAAATAAAATAAATGGCAAAGAGTTTATCTGACGACGATAAAATAGCTAAAAGGTAAAGACAAGTTAGTTTGTAAAGTGACTGTGAAAGTAGTTATGAGATGGCACTAGAACAGTTTATAAAACGTCCGTGAAACGGTTTATGTTAATGCGTATGTAATAGATTCCCACCAAAAATGGTTTATAGGATGACAGGAAAACAGTTTATATAAAATACTAACAGAATGGTTTATAAGATAATAGCAAAATGGTTTGGAAGGCGCTAGTGGAACGTCTTGTATTAATGATAGCAAAATGGTTTATAGGGTGACGACGTAACAGTTTATAAGATGGTAACAAAATGCCTTTATAGAATGGTAGTAAATGGTTAATACGCTATCAGCAAAATGGTTCGTAGACTGATGGTAAAATAGTTTATAAAATGTCTATAAGATAGTTTATGAGGTGACGCTGGAATGATTTATAAATGATAGTGAAGTGGTTTATAAGGTGTTGAAATAAATAAGAAGCTAATCAGCTAAACGGTTTGTAAGCTGGTGGTAAAATAGCTTATAACGCGACAGCTACTATGTTTATAAGACAACACTAAACTAGTTCATATGATAACATCAACTTAGTTTATAACGACACTAAAATAGTTCATAGGATAACATCCAATTAGTCTATAACAGTAAGCGGTTTATAAAATAATATTGAAATGGGTTGTAAGACGGTAATATATTTGAGGAGTACCTTACATAAATGATTAGAGAATAGGAGTGTAATTTACGAAATCATCATGACACAAAATGAACAGATGGTTTAAAAACATCAACACAATACACAAAATTAACAAGGAAGTACTAGTGCAATACTATCATGGTTCCAGTTCAAGTCTACTTAGGTTCTACTAGGTACGATAGGAAATCTCTCTTTAAGTATCAACATTATCTCTGACGACCTTGGAGTCCTCGCGAGCTTTTACTTTTCAACTACGGTTCACACGGTTCAGATTTGGACAATCACTCTTGTAATGTCCTGATTTTCCACACTTATAATAGGTATTTCTAGTTTCTAATTTGCCACTGCGGCCTCTAAGTTGTTATTAAAACGGGGTTCCTACAATCTCTATGTAGGAAACTAGAAAAGGGGGGGGGGGGGGAGGTTGAATAGTTTACTGGTTAATTTACCGTTTTAAAAACTTTGCTTAGAAAATTGTTAGATTCGAGTTATATGTCAATCAATCAACAATATGAATCACAACTAAATATCTAATATAATGAACTAAGTAAGCAATAACAATAAAGAGATAGAGAAAGAAACGATCAAACCAAGACACCAAGATTTATAGTGGTTCGGCAACGAAGCACCTCTTCGTTCCTACTCCACTCCCCAAGTACTCCACTCGAGAATTTCACTAAGTCAACAAGCTCCCTTTAAGGCGGAGAAAACTTTTTACACGCGCTTACTTTCTTTTCGCACTAAGCTAGATGTCGTGTCTAAATCTTAGCTAGACCCAATCTAAGGACTTCGCTAAGTCTTTAACACTCACAAGATTATATATACCCCTTGGAATTGACATACAATCCAAATCACACCAATACACATATTACACACTTGTGATCTACACACAATCCAAATTTCCACAACAACACTAAAATATGTAATGAAGATTGTGCGACTATTTTCTTGGAGGAGGAAGAGAGAGATCACTTGATAACAATTCGTATATAGAAGAATACGATTGTTCTTCTCTTGCACTTGATTAGAAGAAGAAGAAGAAGAAGAAGAATGGAGGAAGAAAGAATTAATCACTTGAAACAAGATCAAGGTATTTAGAAAACATGAAATGTGTCGGTTAGAAAGAAAGGAGTAAGAGGAGAAAAATGGATCTGAAAAATATATCCGCAAGAGGTTCAATTTTAGATTGGTGGCCAGTATTTATAGGGGTACAAAAATGACCTTGCTGGTGGCTGTCCCGCGGTCCCATATATATAAGGTGGCCGCCAGGCCTAAACGGGGCCGCCAACTAGACCCTCTCCTTTTTTATCATTTTGTGATGAATGTTGTATCTGTTATAGAACCTTCTTTTTTAGGGGGAAAATTTGAATTTCAAATTTTTATGTTTTTAAATAAAATTATCTTTAATTAATAACTATTTATTGTTTTTTATATTTTTATAGAAACGCATTTGTAGAAATGTAAGGTTTAAGGAAAATATTTTCTTGATCACTAATCATGTTTAATGATTTGTTTAACCATACCTTAAGTGATTAATCTAAAATAGAATTTATATATTAGTAATTTATAAACATTTAATTTTATCGTAAAAGTTTTCACATTTTGTTATTATCAAAACATTGAGTGGTCGAAAAATATAAATAATGTTTTTAGACATTATTTATATTAACAATCTCCCCCTGTTTGATGATGACAAAACATAAACTCATTTAGTATAAAAATAGAAGTTTATACATTATTAATGAGTTTAATTCTATTTCTCCCCCTTTTTGTCTAAAAAAAAAAAAAAATATAGAAAATAAAAAAAAAAAAAAATAAAAAAAAAAAAAAAAAAAAAAAAAAAAAAAAAAAAAAAATAAAAAAAAAAAAAAAAAAAAAAAAAAAAAAAAAAAAAAAAAAAAAAAAAAAAAAAAAAATAAAAAAAATAAAAAAAAAAAAAAAAAAAAAAAAAAAAAAAAAAAAAAAAAAAAAAATAAAAAAAAAAAAAAAAAAAAAGTAGAAAAAAAAAAAAAAAAAAAAAAAAAAAAAAAAAAAAAAAAAAGAAAAAAAAAAAATAAAAAAAAAAAAAAAAAAAAAAAAAAAAAAAAAAAAAAAAAAAAAAAAATAAAAAAAAAAAAAAAAAAAAAAAAAACAAAAAAAAAAAAGAAAAAAAAAAAAAACAAAAAAAAAAAAAAAAAAAAAATAAAAAAAAAAAAGAATCCAAAAAGGTTGATCATCAAGTCGTAGTAGAGAGAAAGAAATCGACGATAAAAGACTCTCCCTTGATGTAAGTTCCCGCTTGTTCGAGGCACTAAGGGATCGATCTTACGATAATTTGTTTGCTACAAAACAAGGTTAGAAATAGAAGTGCAAGACAAATATTCTTCAATATAACACATTGTATTTAAACTAACAAAGATGATTTTCATCCACCAACAAGAAAATCATACCAGTAGCACAACCAACGAATACATTCATGCAAAATAAAACTAGAACTAATACAAGAAAAGAACCATAATTACTACATAAGTCATAAATGATTCATGATTCATAGAGAATGACTTTTTAAACAAAATGTCTTTGGATTTTCCATTATTAAACCATTTGAAAAAGGGTCTATGATGGAGGTAGAAAATGGGTTGTGAAGGCGGTAGTTAGAAGATACTCAAGATGAGCAAACATAATGTTCATTTCATCTCGAAGGTTCAAGTAGAGGTTACGGTTGTGGGAATAACAAATACAAGTTGATCCATGATAGTCATGATAGTTGTAATAGAGTGGATACCCCATGATAGGAGGTTGAGGTGGTGGTAGTGATGGTAAAGGTGGACTTGAGAGATTTTCAAGAGGTGTGATTGGTGCATAATGATAGAAGTGATATCCAAAAAAGGAAGGCTTTGAAGTGGTTGAGGGTTTTAAAAGTCTAGGAGGGACATCCAAGATGTTCTCAAGCAAAGGGTTCAAAGGTTAAGGAGAGGTTGGTTCATGAGAGGATGAAGGTGAAATTTAAAGTTTTGATTGAAAAGAAGAAGATGTATTATCTTGGCTTGAGGAGGTTTGATTTATGGGATGTAGTTTTTTGGTGGTGAATTTGGAGGATTTGGAGATGAAGACGTGGAGTGGTATTAAAGGTGTAGTGTGACTTCTTCATCACTATAAGATGCTGACAAATTAGTTGTCTAGGAGGATTATGGTAATTTGAGTTTCTTAGAAGGGTTTTAAGAAAGAAGAATTTGTGAAATTCCATGGTAGATTTTGGTTGAATGAAGATGAAGATTGATAAGAATGAAATAAGAGAGTCAATGATTTAAGGTGGAAGAAGTAGATACAAAGGTAAGGCCATGGGGGATTTGAATCTTAGATTCCAAAATATGTTTATAAAAAGCAGAAATCAACTAGGCCTAGATGGGATAGTGGTCAACTGAATTAGCAACATCAGTGTCCACAGTATAAGAATCCGTGACCCCTGATTGCTTCCTTAAAAATCTGACGGTCCCAAAAATTGAGGGGGCTGCCCAGTAATAAAGGGGCCCATTTTTCTGGAGACAGAAAATTTATCTGAGTTTTCTGAAAACCTATAAAACTTTCTCTTATTTTTGCAGTCAATTCCATTTCATCATGAATCATCTAAAACATAATAATCAAGCATATAGGACTAAGCATCCTAAGATCAATCAAGAATGCACATATATATGGGCAAGTTGACAAGTTCATAAGCATGCATAATATTTTAATTATAACTAAAATGTATCAAGGTGCATGCAAGCATTGGTTTAGGATGATAAAATTGAAAGATTGATAACCAAAGATTTCTTACTATATATAAATATAATATAGATATATAAATATATAATAATAATCAATAATTATAATTCAATTATAGTATATGTAAATTCGAAAACTCAAAGAAATTCCTTTTTGACCAAAGGAAAAATCAAAAACCCCCGGTCGTTTTCCCAAGATGTGTGAATGAAAAGAAAGAACTTGTATCGCGTAAAATGAATGGATTAAGAGTTTTGGATTTGGATTTTTCTAATTTCTAAGATAAAAATAAAAAACGATTAAGAAAAACCAAAACCGGAAAGCTAATAAGTGATTAAACCCAAAACATAAACGGTCGAAACTCCTTTCTTTAAAAAACGAAATTTGAAATTTTAACCTACGCAATCAAATTTATTTTTTTCCTATGAGCAAAATGACTAAAAATAAAAAAAAAGAAAGAAAATTTTCTAAAAAAGAATTATATTTTTTTTTACTTTTTAATAATTTTTTATGAATTAAAAACTTATTTAATAAGAAAAATTAATTAAAAATAGTAAACTTAACGGGAAAATTCTGAAAAAATATTGAAAAGTAGTTTGAAAAGAGTAGAATCTATGAAAAATAAAAGGGTGTTGCCAGCTTATTTGAATAAGCTGGGAAAAAGCCAAAAAAGGCTTATAAACTAAAAAGGGCTAAAAGGGGATAAAACAATTATGTGTGCAATGGATGACAGAAAAGACCCAAGGGCAGGAGTGGTTTGTGAGTGTGGTTTTAAAAACGTTGGTAGAGGTCCAGGGTTCGAGTCATGTGCTCACCTTGGACTTCCAAACTCCCAATGTTCTGGTTTTACAAAATTTTTTTACAACTTTTTAAATAAGCAAATTTTAAGCAACTTTTGAAAAGCAACTTTTTTTAGAAACCACAAATAAGCACAAAAATAAGCTAAAAAGTTGACAGAAACCTTAACTAACTTAAAAGACTAAATGGCTAACTGTTTTGGCTTTTTTATGACACAATAAGCAAGTAAAAAAGATAAAATAAGCAAAAACAGACCTATACTACACCTAATAAGCAGATTTAAACAAAAATAAGCAAGTAAATTAAGCAGCAAAGGGCAGAAAAAGCAGATAAGCTATAAGCCAAAATCTGACAATCAAACAGCCTAAGGGGCACTCTTTGGGCTTAATTTTTAAGCCCTTAGAGGATCCTTATGGGAATGAGGCTTATACTAGCTTAAAGATTGGCCAAGGGGCTTTCTAAAACAGCAATCAAAATTGAATTTGAAAATTAAATAAGCTACTAAAAAGGGAAATGAAAAGGGCTTAACACTCAGCACATGCTGAGTTTTGTTTTTTTTTAAAAGGGCTAAAAGCAGACTTAAAAATAAGCCAGAGAATAAGCTCCAAAATGAAAAATAAGTAAAAACAAATTAAAATTGACCACTAATGAGCTTATGCTCAAAAGGGCAGACTCTAAAATCTATTTTAACTATCCTAAATGTGAATTTGAAAAAGACAGTTTAAGGCTAAAAGATTCTTAAGAAAAACTTGACAGATTTAAATGAAACACAAGAAAACTAAAAGGACATTTTGCTACTGCATTTGACACTTGAAATAACCCAAAAACTAACCTAAAAAAAAAAAAAGGGGAGCCTGGTTAAAAATCTCAATCAAATAAGAACTATGAGACTGTTTTTGAACACAGTTTTGAACACCCTTTTTGACAAAACTTAAAAAGACTTTGAGACCTTAAAACTCTATAAAACAGCTTATAAACAACTTAAAAAGGCTGACCAAAAGTGGCCAAGTGACCCAATAGGTTTTTAAACCAATTTTACCCATTTTAACCCCTTAACCCAAACACCCCTTAAACTTTTCTAAATCAAGTTTTAACTTGAGTACCAAGGTTTTGAACAAGAAGTTTTGAACAAAGATGATGACAAAGCTAAGTAAAGCAAAAATAAGCAAAAAGAAGACAATAAGCACTAACATTAGAAAATAAGTAAATAAGCAGTTAAAAGAGCAAATAAGACAGTTTTAAAGCAAAACACATAAAAATGACATATAAGCAATAAATAAAGATAAATAAGCATAAAACAAGCACAATAAGCAAGAAAAAACAGTAATAAGCAACAAATAAGCAGATGAACAGTAATAAGCTAAAAATGAAAAAGAGGAAACTTACAAACCCTTGCTCAAAACAGGGTAAATGATGCAATCTACAAGCTCTAGCTTGTCAAAGACAAGCTAGTGTGGTCTTAAAAGCTCTTTCCTTGCTAGCTTTTCATCCAAACTCAGCCGAGGTACTCTATGAGATGTGAATTTTTTTGTGATTTTTGGTTTTTAGACAGTATTGAAAACAAATGTTTGTATAAGCTTTTAATGACTCAAAAGCTTACACAAGAGCTTAAAAATAGTATTTAAAAGACAGTTAAGTAAATGACAAGTATTTAAAGAAAGCTTAAATTCTCATTAACTTAAAAAAATACAATGCAAGTATTAAAAGACAGATATTTAAATGACAATTAAAGTAAATTGCAATATTAAAATTGTTAACAAATCTGATTATAAGGGTGCAAATACAGGACTTAACAAAATTCGACAAAGAGATAGCTACACTAAGCTTCAACATTTATACTAAGTCCTTGTCCTCTTGTAGTGCTTCTTAGTGAAGAATTCAAAGCTGTGTTTTGTTTGTGGGGTAAGTCTAAAAATCAAAATCTGGGCCATTTAAAAATTTCTTGAGCCCAATCCTTGGATCATAGACCTTTTTATTTTTTTGTTGTTTCATTGTCCAATAGATGGGTTTAGGATTGCCAACTTGGCCTTTGACTTCTTGGGGTAGGGTGAGGCGAAAGGGTTGGTTTTGGCTGGTGTGAACAGTAAACGAGGCAAGGAAAGTGACAATGGTGGTTTTGGCGGGTAATTTGGTTTAAGGGGTGTAGGGTAAATGTTTTGATGGTTTGGCAAAAGTGGCCCCTAATGTTGTATAAGTTGTTTGCATTGATGGTCCTTGTGGTGTAGAAGTTTTATGGATGTGGCAGTTTAAGCCCCTCAGGGAGTATTGATGTTTTGCGCATACATTCCCTAAGGACTAACAACGTTTGGTTTTAAGGGTTAACTGGTTAGGCTTTTGGGCTAACAGCCGTTAAAAAGGGATTGAGCCTTGTTTCATTTAAAAAGAGGGTATTGGGCCTTTTGGTCTTCATGATTTTTAAATGTGTTGACCCGGCCTATTAGATGGGTACGGGTGGTCCCATTTAACATTTCTTCGGTTTTGGCTTTGACTTTGACCTTTGACCTTTGACTTTGTCGGGGTTGACTTTGACTTGGTTGACTTTGACTTTTTGACTTTGGCTTTTCCACGCTTTTCTATTATGTGCTCGGTTTTGGCTTTGTTTTTCGTCCTTTTGTCGAATATCCGTTTCCTGCACAATATAAATGAAAACATACAAATACAATGTATTTTTGGTACGTTTTTGGTCATTTAAGACCGGTTTTAAAGGTCAAAGGTATGTGTATTTAGGCACATACCAAAATCCCCCATACTAAACTCTTGCCGTGTCCTCACGCAATGCTACAAGTAAGCACTTAGAAAACTAAGATCCTCATTCCCCCTCGACTAATAACCTCGAAAAGTAGCTAAGTATTCGTCAAGAGGAAATAAAAAATCAATAGCTTTGAAAAGCCCCGTTTTGACCATTTTTAAATATACACTTATTCCTACATAAAAATTTGTATTTTCCTTTTCTCATTTTTTTTTGTACTTTCTTTTTAAGCAACTAACTAACATGTTTGACTTTTGTTATTTTATAACTTTTAGGGATCATAGAACAAGACGCATTTCAATATTAAAATGCCCCAAAAAGGATAAATTCATCGTTCCTGACTTTTCACTTATTCCAAACCAAGCTTAAAATGAAATCACCGTTAAATATAAGTTAAGATGCTAACACTACTCATATTTGCAACTTGTGAACTTTTCACTCCCGACAATTATTATATATTAGGTGAATGTGCCATTTCGAATTTCAACCATGGATCAACGTTTTGCAAAATTCAAGTGCTTCCTTTCCACCTAAAAAAACAAAAATTAAGGAAAGAAAAGAAAAAAGAGAATAATGAGTTTGAAGGCGAGATCATCCCATGTAGCGACTTTCATCTCGGCACATCCCAACCTTGCGGCTAAGTGACCAGGCTTTTGACACCCCACAGAGACTAGTATCGGGACTCACGGACCTTCGGTTTCAAAGACCATCTTATATTTTCCCGTAAATACATTAGCTATATTTAAGAAAGAACTTAAAATGAAATAGTCTTAGTTCAAAAGCATATTTAAATTTAAGAAAAAGAGATTTTCCCTATATTTATTAACTCACATTTACTACACTTAATACAATTATTCATTCTTAAGGAAATCCTCGACCTTTTAGAAGGCTGCAACATCGGTTGTGAGCCGGCAAGATGCAGCAAACTTTTATCAGTCTCGGATTATTATTCTTACTATGGGCTTTCTTTAGAAGGCTGCAACATCGGTTGTGAGCCGGCAAGATGCAGCAAACTTTTATCAGCCCACAGTTTATAATTATTACCACATTTTTTCATTTTTTTTAACATATAATTACCATGATATAGAGAAAATTTTGTTTTAGAAAATTTAAGTATAAATTTGAACTAAAATTATTGATATCGACTATACTTCAAAAATTGTTAATTTAAGTTTAATTTTCTAAAAGAGCATGTATTATTAGTCTGGTTAGGAGCTTATGGGAGAAAAACCCACAAATTACACACATGAGCTCTTAATTTTTCAACTAAATCCTTGTTTAGCATCTAACTCACACTTAACTCTATCATTTTTCGTTCTTCGCAAAGATCCGCGAATGCTTAGTTTGATAGACTTTGGCTTTTCCACGCTTTTCCATTCCGTGCTCGGTTTTGTCCGTTTTGGCGTAATTTTTCATCTTTTTCTCGGATATCCGTTTCTTGCACAGTATAGATGAAGACATACAAATACAAAGTATTTTTGGTACATTTTTGGTCATTTAAGTCCGGTTTTAAAGGTCAAAGGCATGTGTATTTAGGCACATACTAAAATCCCCCATACTAAACTATTGCGTGTCCTCAATGTTTGAAGAAGGGTCTCTAAGTAAATCCTAAGCCGTTTATTAAGTGTGCTTAAAGAAAAACCTTAGTCGATAAGATTTGGATATGAGATTCCTAAAATGAAGCTGAGGATGTGAAGCTCTTGTGATCGAAGGACAAAAACCGAGAGCACGAGAGGCTTCAAAAATTCGGGAAATCCTAGACAATATAACACAAAACACAAAACACGGAAAAGGAAAGAGGCGAGCCTCTCACAACAAAAAACACTTATTCATTACTACATAACTACCATACTACTACTACGATTATGCTAGGATAAGCATGGGTTGCCACCCACGAAGCGCTTGTTTTAGGTCACTTAGCTTGACCCAATCCCCCCATACTTGAGCTTGTCAAGGGGGATAGAAGTGAAGACATGGAACATCCAAGACACGGATATCTTCTCCATAAGAGCAAGGAAAAATCTCCATCGGGTTTCAAGAATTTTAATGACTTTGAAAGTTTTAGGACCCCGATGAGATAATTCTGGGAGAAGAGAAGTATGAACTCTTTTAGAAGTGAGAATCCCGGGGTTGAAAACTTTTTCCTCATTTTCGGATGAAAACGAGAGTAAAGCTCCGAGCCCGAGAACTTCTTTGTGGAAAGGAAGTTCATAAAGAGGAGGATTAAAATCCTCAAGAATTAAAGAAGCATTAGTGGTCTTCTTTACATTCTTTTCCGGTGTTGCACAGTTGGTGACTTCAAAGAGGTTTTCATGAATGAGTATACCCGGATTAAATACCTTGTCCTCGTTGTTGGT
>BQNB010143082.1:0-17039 GCA_026074375.1 Tanacetum coccineum | reverse complement strand
GCATACACTTTAATATACATATAAAGTTTTTACAACAAGTTATTTTGGATTTATCCAAGGTAATTTAACCTTAGACAACCTAGGGAATCGATCTAGGTTTGGGATCAACAAGTGGTATCAGAGCTGTTGGACAAGGATTCTAAATATGTGTCTAAGGTATTTACTTCTTTACTACTACTACTTACTGGTTTTGAGAAGCTCATGAAAGATAAGTTTCAGATGAGTTCTATTGGAGAACTAACTTTCTTTCTAGGATTACAAGTACAACAGAAGGAAGATGGAATCTTTATCAGTCAGGACAAATATGTAGCTGAAATTTTGAAGAAATTCAACTACTCTGATGTGAAGTCTGCTTCAACTCCTATTGATTTGGGAAAACCGTTGGTTAAGGATGGAGATGCTGATGATGTTGATGTACATCTCTATAGATCTATGATTGGGTCTTTGATGTATCTTACTGCATCTAGGCCAAATATCATGTTTGCAGTATGTGCATGTGCTAGATTTCAAGTTACTCCAAAGACATCACATCTCTTAGCAGCCAAGAGGATTTTTAGATATTTGAAAGTCAACCAAACTTTAGGACTTTGGTATTTTAGGGATTCTCCATTTGAACTGGTTGCTTATATTGATAGTGACTATGTTGGAGCAACTCAAGATAGGAAGTCTACAACTAGAGGGTGTCAGTTTTTAGGAAACAAGTTGATATCTTGGCAGTGTAAGAAGCAAACTGTGGTTGCCACTTCTACAACTAAAGCTGAATATGTGGCTGCTGCTAGTTGATGTGGATAAGTACTCTGGATTTAAAACCAATTGCTGGATTATGGGTACAATTTCATGAACACTGTCATTAATATTGACAATAACAGTACTATCTGCATTATTGAAAATCATGTTCAACATTCTAAAACAAAACATATAGAGATTAGGCATCATTTTATAAGAGATTGCGACACTAAAAAGTTAATACAAATGGTTAAAATTCATACTGATTTAAATGTTATAGATCTTCTTACAAAAGGTTTTGATGCAGGCAGATTTCAGTACTTGGTCTCAGGTATTGGAATGCTGAATCCTTAACTGTCTATATCTCTTTATGTTTTTGTAAAAGTTTTGTAAAGGATTAATACTATTAGTTTTCTCAATTAATACTGCTAAGTATAATTAAAACTGTTAGTTATACTTAAGACTGTTTGTTAACACTGTTAGTCATAGTTAATACTGCTAGGCAGAAAATTACTACTGCTAGGGAAATGTTAATGCTGTTGAGATGACATGGGCACCAAAGTTGCAACTGCTTGACCAAATTCTTAGCTCTTGAAGCATTGTTTGAGGGGAGGTTCCTTATTAATACAACCAAAAAGAATGGATGAAAGGATATGTTCAAAAGTAATCAAAACACGTCTATGCATATCAAAAGAGGTCGGGACACCAAGATACCTCAGTCTAGTGGTCCCCCTGACAAAGGTTGGTGATGACGTTGTCCATAAGGAGTTGGGTGATAGAATGGAAAGGGTTGACACTACTACTTCTAGCTAAGAAGCAGAGTAGGACAGTGGTAACATCAAATAACACCCAATCCATGGCAACACTTAATGGATCAACTCCTTAGGGAATTGGTTTAGGTAGTGGTCCCAGGTTCCAAGATACCATATTGGGGGATGTGAATGCTCAAACTAGGTTTGAGATTACAAAAGTGTGTTAAAAAGAATCAAAAAGTACTAGGCATGATAAAATAGGTCGGGACACCAAGATACCTCAGTCTAGTGGTCCCCCTGTAAAGGTTGGTGATGAGGCTGTCCATAAGGAGTTGGGTGACAGAATGGAAAGGGCTGCCACTACTGCTCCTAGCTTAGAAGCAGAGTAGGACAGTGGTAACATCATATAAGACCCAATCCATAGCAACACTTAATGGATCAAGTCCTTAGAGAATTGGTTCAGGTAGTTGTCCTAGGTGCCAAGATACCATATTGTGGGATGTGAATCCTCAAACTAAGTTTGAGACTACCTCTAAACAGTCTAATGATCCACCTCTCTCAAGAGGTTACACACTTGGAAGTGGGGAGGACAGTATGAAACTATTGGAATTGATGGAACTTTGTACAAAACTGTCAAATATGTTGCAAAAAGAGTGATTTGGTGAGCCAAAAGAAATGAGAGATTAAGTAAGCTTAAAAATAGAAAGAGAGATGTGTGAATAAAAACATAAATGAGTGATTATGTGAGCAAAAAGAATTGAGAGATATTATGAGCATAAAAACAGAAAGAGAGCTTGTGAGAAGAATCAATTGATGATAGAAGTCCTTTTTGGAAAGAAATTGAAGTTAGTGCTGGTAACTTAAAACTTAATGCTGTTAGTCTTAGGTTATTGGGTTACTTACTACTGTTAGGCATAACATTGTGCTGTCAGTTTAAGTTAATGCTGCTAGGCCTAATTTAGTGCTGCCAGTTCAAGTTAATGCTGCTGAGGGTGATTCTATAAATACTTCGATTCAGGGTTTCATTCGATTCTTTATTCGATTTCAATCATTCAAATACTCTCTAACCATAAACCCCAACTCAATTTCATCTTTGATCATCAAAACACAACACAATGTCAACCCTAACTTTTGCTGACACTCACAACATGGTCGCATTCTTGGAAAAACCCACTGAAAGTGATAAGTTTCATGAGATTATTGATTTTCTGAATGCTAATCAGATTTGTTATGCATTGACTATTAATCCTATCATCTATACATCTTGTATTGAATAGTTTTGGGCAACGGCAAAGGCAAACACTGTCAATGGTGAACGTCAGTTACAAGCCCTAATTGATAAGAAAAAGGTGATCATCACGGAGACAAGCATTAGAAGTGATCTTCACTTGGAAGATGCAGGAGGTACTGATTGTTTGCCAACTGCTACAATTTTTGAAGAACTGGCACGGATGGGGTATGAAAAACCTTCTCAAAGGCTTACATTTTATAAAGCTTTCTTTTCTCTGCAATGGAAGTTTTTAATTCATACTATTACACGATGCCTTAGTGCCAAAACCACTGCATGGAATGAATTCAGTAGCACAATGGCCTTTGCAATCATATGCTTGGCCACAAACCAAAAATTTAATTTCTCCAAGTATATCTTTAATGCTATGGTAAAGCACTTAGATGGAGGAGTTAAATTTCTAATGTATCCACCAATTTCTACAAGTTTTCATTAATCAACAGCTTGGTGATATGTCACATCATAAGAAGATTTATGTTAACCCTTCACACACAAAGAAAATCTTTGCCAATATGAAAAGAGAAGGAAAATATTTTTCTGGGAGAATAACACCTTTGTTTGCAACAACGATGGTTCAACCTAATCAAGAAGAGGGTGTAGTTTCAGGCATTCCTTACTGATCAACACCAGATACCATTACTACTCAACATCATACTTAGATTTAGAAGAAAACAGTCCATGAGGAAACAGAGGAAGGACACTGCAGTTACTCAAGAGGAGACATAACAAGATGACAATGTTCCTACACCTTTTATTGATCCACTTCTCAGTGGTGAGGATAGAATGAAACTAACAGAATTGATGATTTTGTGTACTAACTTACAAAAACAGGTTCTTGATTTAGAGAAGACAAGGATGCTCAAGCAAAGGAGATTACTGATTTAAAAAAGAGGGTCCAAAAGTTGGAACGAAAAAAGAAATCAAGAACTACAGGATTAAAAAGACTAAATAAAGTTGGTATGTCTAGAAGAGTTAAATCCTCTAAGGATAAAGAGAGTTTGAGTGATCATGAAGATGCATCCAAATAGGGGAGGAGGATTAAAGACATTGATAAGGATGCAGATGTTTCTTTAGTTGATGATACCCATAGGAGGTCAGATGATGCAGAAATGTTTGATACAAAATGATTCTATGGTTGATAGAAGGTGTTGTGGATATGCAGTTGGTTGAGAACAAGGAGCAGAGTGCAAAGGAAAGAGGAGGTAAGTACTAGGGTTGAAGTTAGTATCTCTAACAACTATTGATGAAATAAGTTGCTCAAACACTTATTTAAATTAAAGCAGCTAACCTAAAGTTGTTACTACCTGTTGCTAAACAACAACAATTACAAGACCCCAAGGCTAGAGGGTTGTAGTTGTAGGAGCCAAGTGAATTCAAAACTCTACAAGCATCACAACCTTCAAAGATTAAAGACAAAGGCAAAGCAATCATGATTGAGCCTGAAGTACCTCTGAAAAGGAAAGATCAAGTTGCTCTTGATGAAGATTTGGCAAGAAATCTTCAGTTGGACGCTGAACTTATAGAAGAAGAAAGGCTTGCAAGGAAAAAGGAAGAAGAAGCTAACATAGCTTTGATTGAGTCATGAGATAATACACAAGCTATGATGGAGGCAGATTTTGAGTTAGCTCAGAGGCTACAAACAGAAGAACAAGGAGAGATAACCATTGAAGAAAGATCAAGACTATTAGTATAGCTTATGAACAAAAGAAAGAAACACTTTGCAATGCTTAGAGCTGAAGAGAAAATAAGAAAGCCACCAACTAAAGCTCAAAAGAGGAATCTAATGTCTACCTATCTCAAAAACATGGGTGGATACAAACATAATCAGTTGAAGAGCAAGAGCTATGAAGAGATCCGGAAGCTGTTTGATAATGAAATGTGGGAGTAAATAATTATTCCTTTGGTATCTGAGGTAGTAAAAAGCAAAAAGGGAACAGAAGAAAGTTTTAAAGGAACAGAGGATGAACTGAAATCTGATAAGTCAAAGAAAGCAGAAAGTAGTAAGGAGAAAGCTAAAGGCAGCAGAAAGAAGATACTTGATAAGAAAAGAGCAGGGAAAAAGCAACAACAAGAATCTTCAAAGAGACAAAGAATGGAGGATGATAAAGAGACAGATGAGCATGAAGTAGTTGATGAAGCTGAGCTGAAAAAGCATTTGGTGATAGTAAAAGATGATGATTTAGAAATTGATGCTATACCACTTGCTACCAAACCATCAGTGATTATTGAATACAAGCTTATTAGAGAAGGAATAATGGCACATTATCAATTGATAAGAGCAGATGGAAGTTCTAAGAGATATTCTTCAATGATCAAGATGCTTCAGGGTATTGACAGAGAAGATTTGCAGACTCTTTGGAAGTTGGTCAAAATAAAGCATGGTGATACAAGGCCTGAAGATGAACATGAAAGAGTGTTGTGGGGATATTTAAAAGTCATGTTTGAACTAGACATAAAGAGTGATGTATGGAGAAGTTTACAAGGATACAAAGTGACTATTTGGATGTTGTTATTGTTGGGACTTAAAAGACTTCAAGGATTCTTAGAGTTATTACTGCTCAGGTACATAATGGAAATTATGCTAAGTAGTTAGTACTGGTAGTATAAAGTTACCACTGCTAGTTACTAATGTTAGTATAATTTAGTACTGATGGTATAAAGTTACTGTTGTTAGTTGAAGTTAACACTGCTCAGAGTTGAAGACTGAAATATAAGAAAGTAATTGTGCTGATTGTCGTAATGTTAAGACTGCTTTAGTACATGTTAATATGTGAGTTCATATTAGTATTGCTAGTTCTAATGTTACTATGCTTATGTTTATTAGTACTGCTGGTATAAAAGTTTATGCTGCTGGATTACAACTGCTAAGAAGACTTACTACTGCCAAGAGGATAAAGACGGTTTAAAGAGATAAAGATTGTTTGGAGAACAAGGTAGCACCCAACTATGTTACATTGTTGATACTACGTTTCATTGTTGGTTTGGGCCTTGTTGGCGCACACATATTCACTACTTGGTTTATGGAGTTCGTTCCAACTTTGACAAGAGGGACTTGGATGATTGCTTTCTTTGTTTCTTGTTCAATTGGAACAAGCGCAAAATCCTTACTTGCTTGGGTACGTCTAAAACACATATACCTTAATAACTATGTGGTATTAGTTTCATCATCATATGTCTTCTTTGCATAGTTTAAGCTTAGCATATTCATTTGTACATCTTCCATATTCCTAATTACATTCTATTCCAGGGAATTGTGGAAAGGTATGGGTGGAGGTTGTTACTTGGAGTGTCTTCACTTCCATCTCTTCTCGCACTATTGTTTTATACAAAAGTACCCGAATCTCCCAGATTTTTATACGCAAAAGGTGAGTTAGCTACGTCAAGAGCAACATCTTTAATCTGATCTTCATGGGCACTTCTACCTATTGAAACAGTAACAACCTCACGTTCGTTTTTAGCTCCCTCCCCTGAGACCTTTTCCCTGAGCTTTTTCTGTAGCAGAAGTACTTTCTTTTGACTCATTCACTCAGGAAACCTCACCTATCATAGGAGGAGCAGATGGGATATTTGTTGAGGGCTGAACATTGTGAGTATTCTCATCTATGTGGGCAGAACTAAGCCCACCTTCTGGGAGTACGAGTAGTCTTTTGTTGAGTTTAGCACCCAGGGGCGGAGCCAGAAATTTTTGCTCGAGGGGGCACATTTCGATCATTTTTAGAAACTACACTACAAACTGGTTCTTAGGGGAGACAAATTATAAAAAAAAGGGGATATTTTAGAAAATTTACACTACAATTTTTTTCGCTAGGGGGGCACTTGCCCCCCGGGCCCCCTCCCTATCTCCGCCGCTGTTAGCACCCCAATCAAGAATTCTGCTTGCCTCAGCTAGCTAACCCACATTTTGCGTACAGAAATCAAGAATAGTGCGAGAAGAGATGGAAATGAAGACACTAACAACCTCCACCCAAACCTTTCCATAATTCCATGCAATAGAATGTAATTAGGAATATGGAAGATGTACAAATGAATATAATAAGCTTAAACTATTCAAAGAAGATATATGATATGAAACTAATACCACATGGTTATTTAGGTATATGTGTTTTAGACGTAGCCAAGCAAGTAAGGCTTTTGCGCTTGTTCCAATTCAACAAGAAACAAAGAAAGCAATCATCCAAGTCCCTCTTGTCAATGTTGGAACGAACTCCATAAACAAGTAGTGAAGACGTGTGCGCCGCCAAGCCCTAAACCAACAATGAAACGTAGTATCAACAATGTAACATAGTTGGTTCTACACAACTGATTAATCCCGCTAAGCTTATTACAATAGTTGAGTCGAGAAATCCATGCCTAAAGACAACCAAAGGGATGCATAAGAATTTTAGATCTATCTTTATATGACAACACTCCATGGCATAAAAGTTATTTTGAAAGTTTTTTGTTGATTTAAATATACGTTTTATTGGTATACATATCTCCTACTAATTTGAATTTATATGTTCATCGTGTGATATATATATCTATCAATCTATTTAATATTTTTATTTCCATATTCGGTTTTATTGGTATTCTCCTACTAATTTGAATTTATATGTTCCTCATGTGATATATATCTATCTATTTAAAAAAAAATGATTTCAATATACGGTTTTATTGGTATTATAAATATACACAATCAGTGATAAATCCACTGTCGTTTTGACAGTGGGTCACTTTGCTACAGTAACGGGCTCTTATTTTGGGTCAGCCCGATTTTGGTTTTTTTTTTTTTTTTTTTAAATTGTTTTTTTTTGTTTTTTTTTTAAATTTGTATGCACAAAGTAGGAGGAAAAAAATATTACAAAAGTTCCGATTTATTCAGATAAAAAAAATACCCGCGGAAACATCTTCGATACCTAATAACTTTAAAATAATCGATATGGTCACAAACGTACAACTCATTATATTAAAAAAAAAAACCCATATAGCAAAAAAAAAACAACACTTTAAACATGAGGCCCAACACATAAGCCATATAAAAAAAATTATTACTAATATACACATTTGTCGACAAACTAGCCTAAAATTCACATAAAATGTGGCCCAAAATCTGGCCCAAAGTAAAAAAAATACAAAACGGTCCCTCAACTTTTAACTATTTACGATTTTCTTACACAAAAAATCCCGTAAAAAAATTAACAAAAAAACACGTCAAGTTTTTATTGTTCACAACTTTTTTACATTCATCGGCCCAAAAAAAAGATATCGAACCGTCCCAAAAAAAATATTCGGGAAAAAATTAACCCGTCCCAACGCAATTTTTTTTTTCCTGAATCATAAAAAAAAGAAAATATCTGGGAAAAAATTAGCCAAAAAAAAACAACAAAAAAATAGCCTAAAATCTGGCCCAAAGTAAAAAAAATAGAAAACGGACCCTCGCCTTTTAACTATGTACGATTTTCTTACACAAAAATTCCCGTAAAAAAAATTACAAAACCGTCCCAAAGAAGAAAATATTCGGGAAAAAATTAGCCCGTCCAACGCAATTTTTTTTCCCCGAATCATACAAAAAAAGAAAATATTAAAAATTAGCCCTGCATAACGCATCGCCCAAAAAAAAACCCCGAAACGTAAAAAAAATTATTCGGGAAAAAATTAGCCCTGCCGCAACGCGCGGGTTCTTTTGCTTGTTGGTATACATATCTCCTACTAATTTGAATTTATATGTTCTCGTGTGATATATATCTATCTATCTATATCTATTTAATTTTTTATATATATAATATATATATATATATATATATATATATATATCATATACCATATATATCTATTTATCTATATCTATATCTATAAAAAAATGATCATTCCAATTCTTCACGGAATCTAAATTCTTGGAATAACAAGCACGGACGTTCGGGCGTTTAGTGAACCCAAACCATCCATTTTTGTAATTGTGCGTATAAAAGTAGCGGAACAGACTAACATCAGGTTCAATATTGCAAACGCGGCACAAGATTTCAAAATGAGAAACCTTGGCAGATCCAAACACGGATAGTTGGGAAAACGGAATGCGGAAATGGGTGAGAACAGAAACGAAGAAGGTAGAAAATGGGATACGGTAGTTGGCATAATCGAAGAATCGGGTGTACATTCCAATTTTACCAGTTGGTCTTTCATGCATGGTGGCATCAGAGCTTGGTAGTTGAGGATGAACTTCCTCGGGAACAAAATATTTGGCACAAATGGCATCAAGGTGTTCTTGTGTAAGAACACATTTGAGAGATGTAATACTGCCCATAATAAAAGAGAAGCAAAGAGATTAACCTGAATAAAAACGAACTGGTAGAATAGGGGAGGCTGTGCAACTAAGAAAACCTTGGAATTTATCAACAATGGTGGAAGAATGAAAGAGATGAAAAAAGAAACAGTAAGGCATGAATCGACTATTTATACCCATGGTATATTTAAGTCAAGAGAAGGTAGGATGATGACACGTGCCAAGACACTTCCCAATCAACGGTGCAAAGATAGAGTAAAAAGATGATGATAACAGCTGGATATGGGACCCAGGCGGTCAAATCATGCAGAAGATAAAGGGACACGAAGAGTCCACGTTACCAACGACAAACTGCCAAAACGGTACAAAGGACGCGGAACAGGGCAGGAGTAAACGAAAATTTGATCACGGAACTTTAAGTCTAGCAACGCTCACCGCACGCTATAATTGTACCGCGTACAGTAAGCAAACTAGACTGGGGGGACTTGATGACGTATAATATGAGCACCAAGCTTACTGGGCTTAGTTCATAATATACGCATATGGGCCCAGGCCCAATACAACAAATAGCCGGACTGCTAAGCCTGACAAGGGTCATGCTCCGGATATTCCAAAGACGCACGTGAGTATCTTCAAAGCCGCACCTGTTGCATCTCCGCGGACAAACACTGACCGCGAAAGAACACTCGCGTCCGCAAACACGATTACACGTGGACCCTTGCCCGACAAGGGACCCACTCCGGCCACCAACAGTTACAAGCGAAATACTAGGGAACCCTAGTATTGGGCTTGCCTATAAATAGGGGTCATTTCGCACCCCAAAAAGGTACATTCTGTCTAATCATTAATACACACACATACTCTGACATTCTCTGACAAACATGTATACTTACTCTCACGCCGGAGCTTAATCGCGGGGTCCGCCCTGCGGTAAGGCTAACGGTTCACTCTCATTTGTGCAGATTATCTCTTCATCACTTGGATTAGTGCAAGATCTACGTCACAACCCATTTATTGGCCCAGCCCAATAAATGATATAGACCCATATTCACCCCCATACACAGTTTTTGTACTAACAAGTTGGCGCCATCCGTGGGACCGATATAACTGCGTTCCTTGAAAATACTCACCATGAGCAATCACGAACAACCTACCCCTAGTCATCCCAAGTCTGATGTGCGGAATACGACAGGGAAGAACAAACAAATCCTCCAGGACTCCGTGAGAACTACATCCGCTGTAGATCTCGAAGAGTTCTGTGAAAAGCACTATGAGAAACTACTACCAATCATGGCAGATAAGTATGAGTATGAGAAGAGAAAGAAAGAAAAGCTGGAGGAAGTAAAAGCGAGGCTCGACTTTGGCGATGCCCGGAAGAAGAGCACTAGGGCACAGGAATCCGCGTATTCTGAGTCCAGGACAGTATCGCCAAGAAGACGGAGACGCTCTCGCAGCCCGCGTCACAATCCTAGCGTCTTCACTAGGTTGAGGCGCGAAAGGTCAAGATCGCCACGGCATGAGTACAAAAATAAGGAAAAAAGAGAGAGCACCGTGTTCAAGAGACTCGGAAGCAGAGGACGGAGTACTTCCGCGTATTCTGATAGCCGTCAGGAAAGCTCAAGGTACATGGAAAATTACTCTGAAAGCGAAGATAGTGAAGGGGGGCATTGGAAGTCTAAATTACGAAGGAAAAAGTCCAATGTTGAAGATGATGATCTCTCCCAACCTTGGGTATGCGCCGAGACTGATCCGTTCACGTCTCGAATCCGTCACTTCGACTTCCCGAAAACACGAATGCCAAGTCATGTGAAAACGTACAACGGAAGCGAAGATCCTGAAGATCACTTGAAAATCTTTGTTTAGAAGGGCAGTAACATTTTTATGTGTATTCAAGTATTTAAAGGTTAATTTGTTTTACCTAACACTTTTTTATAAGAGTCGCTAAAACCTAATTTAGAGAGACTATATATTTGAAGTCACTTAAAACGTTGGTCACTAAATGTCACTTTAATGTATGTGACCTTTTTTCTGTCAGTAAATGATTATGTTGTTTTTTTGTTAATTCCTGTTAAAAATTTTGTTTTTGTATATGTTTTTGGATTATAGACTGATGATTTTGGTTGTTATTTTCTACAGAATTGATGACGAAACTGAAGAATTAATGCGGTACAACCCGTAACTTTTACGATGTCAATTACCACAGAAGACTTAGACGCACTAGTGACAATAACACAATGAAGATCTCATGAATC
Source organism: Tanacetum coccineum (assembly GCA_026074375.1). Lineage (NCBI taxonomy): Eukaryota > Viridiplantae > Streptophyta > Magnoliopsida > Asterales > Asteraceae > Tanacetum > Tanacetum coccineum. Next base: position 5,762 of record BQNB010143082.1, on the reverse strand, counting down.
TCATTGAGAATATGATCGAACACCTTGTCCCACATTCATACTTCGATCAAATTCTGCCTTATTATCCCTCCCAAAGAACAAAAATCCCCCCCAATATACCCTTAACATCTGGTTCAACTGCATCCGGATCAGGATCCGGATCTGCTAGGATACCGGATCACAGATCCGAACCAGTGTCACCAAATTCACCGCACAGTCATTCTCATGTCAAGAATGACTGTGACGGTTATTTGATCGATGATGAGTATACATCGCTAAGCCGCCACTATGTGGGACACAAAGTATGCGTTAAGCTACAACAAAAGTGGTCCAAAAGATCCTTACTACGGATATATCGTAATCCAATCCAAATAAACGGATTATACCTTGTTCACACATGGAACCTTGCAATAACGTTTTTTGATTCACCCAATGGAGAAGATACATAAAAAAGTAGTAGTATTAATATAGAGGGAGCGAAAATCAGTAACAATATAATTTGGTAAATATCGAGATGACGATGATGAAGAAAACAGATATGTGATGAATGTACGATGGACTGTAAATAAATTTTAATGTTACGGATCATGTAATCTACTAATCCGGTGCTAATGAAATGAAAGGGAAAAAAAAAATCTTAAATTTCGGTCCAATCTTTAGCTGCATAATGTTCATTCATTATGTTTGTGCAGATGATTGAAGTTTGCTGTTGTTCGACCATAACTTTTCTGGCACTGGTGATAATGATTATGTTAAAATAGTGTCCCGTTTAAGTCGTTATCTTCTGTTACAGTTCGAAAATCGACACGTAATGCATCGTGTTGTGTCCGTGTTGGAAATGTTGATAACCAACTGCATTGGCAGGATGTTCTCTTTATGGTATGGTTTGTTCTGTTATGGGCATTATTTGTATTCTTCTTTTTTACATTTTGGAACTATTATAATTGATGGATTATTGATTTATTTGCAGTACTTTTCTATACGATTAGTTAATATCGGTAACGTTGAACACGCTTACAAAACGCCTGTTTTTCATCATGTGGAGTGCATACGTGACTCACTCATCGTTTGTGACTATGAGGGTGCCAGAATCAAAAGCGGCTCGTTTTTGGTCTATTGTGGAATGTATATTCCGTTGGACCATTTTAATTGGGTTAAAACAAGCTAGAATCGAATAAGAAGCTAACATAGTTTTTTGGTTGGAATTTTATCCTGTGGAATATATTTTTTTTCCTTTTATTCAACTTTTTAGAATAAAGTTTAAGACTTGTGATGTCAAAGATAAAAGATGATCAAAGTTATTGAAACTAAACTCTCATGTTAACATTTGTGCCAGCAACCCAGTCATGTTTAAGCTTATATGTAACTTACTATTTCATTAGCTTTAATTTACGGCTTATTTTGAGACTTATGGCTTATACAAGATTATCATATCATAAAAAACTTATATAAGTACACAAGTCCTCAAATAAGCCGGTAAATTAAAGAAATGAAATAGTAAGTTACATATAAGCTTAAACATGGACTGGTTGCGGCACAAATTTAACATGAGAGTTAGTTTCAATAACTTTGATCATCTTTTGTCTTTGACATCACAAGTCTTAAAACTTGTTAGAATAAATATTCTAAAAAGTTGAATAAAAGTATATTCCACAAGATAAAATTCTAACCAAAACTACGCTAGCTTCTTATTCCATTCTAGCTTGTTTTAACCACATAAAAAGTCCAACGAATATACCTTCCAGAAAGACCAAAACGAGCCGCTTTTGTTCTGGCACCTCATAGTCACAACCGCTAAGTGAGTCACGTATACACTCCACATGATGAAAAAACGGCCGATTGTAAGCCTGTTCAAGTTACCGGTCATTAACGAATCCCAATAGAAAATGTACCTGCAAATAAATCAATAATCCATCAATTATAATAGTTCCAAAATGGAAAAAAAAAAGAGACAAACAATGCCCATAACAGAACAAACCATACCGTATGCCAATGCAGTCGGTTATCAACATTTCCAACACGGACACAACACAGTGTACATACGTGTCGATTTTCGAATAGTAACAAAAGATAACGATTAACCGGCACACGCATTTTAACATAATCTCATCACCAGAGCCAGAAAGTTATGGTCGAAACAGCAAACTTCAATCATTCAGCACGAAACATAATGAATGAACATATGCAGCAAAGAATTGGACCGAAATTTTAAATTTTTTTTTTCCCTTTCATTTCAGTGCAACGGATAGAAGATACATGATCCGAAAACCATAAAATTATTTACAGACCAATCGTACATTCATCAACATATCTGTTTTCATCATCATCGTCATCTCGATATTTTACCGAATTATATTAGTACTGATTTTTCGCCTCTATATTAATACTACTACTTTTTTATGTATCTTCTCCATTGGCGCGATATCAAAAACCGTTATTGCCAATGGTTCCCATTGTGAACAAGGTATATCCGATTATTTGTATTAGGATTCCGATATCCGTAATAAGGCATCTTCGCGCCACTTTTGTTGTAGCTTAACGGCATACTTAGTGTCCCACTTAGTGGCGGCTTAGCCGATGTATACACACATCTATTCAATACACCGTCACCAGTCATTCTCTGAGCAGAGAATGACGGTGACGGTGATTTTGGTGACACTGATCCTGATCCGGATCCGGATCCAGCAGATCCGGATCCTGATCCGGAAGCAGTTGAACGAGACTGTAAGGGTAATTTTGGGGGGGATTTTTGTTTTGGGAGGGATAAAAAGGCTCGAATTTTGATCGAAGATGAATGTGGACAAGGTGTTCGATCATATTCCTCAATGAGATTCATGAGATCTTCATCTGATGTTATTGTCACTAGTGCGTCTAAGTCTTCTGTTGGTAATTGACATCGTAAAGTTACGGGTTTACCGCATAATTCTTCCAGTTTCGTCATCAATTCTGTAGAAAAAACAACCAAATCATCAGTCTATAATCTAAAACATATACAAATACAAACTTTAACAGAATTAACAAAAACAACATAATCATTTACTGACTGAAAAAAGGTCACAATACATCATAAAGTGACATTTAGTGACAAACGTTTTAGTGACTCAAATATAGTCTCACTAAATTAGGTTTTAGCGACTCTTATAAAAAAGTGTTAGGTAAAACAAATTAACCTTTAAATACTTGAATACACATAAAAATGTTAGTGCCCTTTTAAACAACTTGTGACACTTACAAATTTAATGAACTTGAAAACACACCACACAAAATATGAAATTTGTTGGGGGGGGGGGGGGGGGGGGTGGGGGGGGGGGGGGGGGGGGGGGGGGGGGGGGGGGGGGGGGGGGGGGGGGGGGGGTATGAATTGGTCACGCCAACCTTCTAAAAAAAGTCAGTTCTAGTATGTGTGATGGTGGGTTCAAACTCGTGAATTAGTCGATCAAAAGATAAAAACACACACAAATAACGAATTTTTCCCAAAGTGGTCACGTCAATATCATGAATAACCGGTTTAATTCTGTGTGACGGTAGGTTCAAACCCGTAAATTAGTCGGCAAAAATAACGGATTTGTGACTTACCAGAAAACTCAACGGATCTAACAACAGCAAGGACACGTGTATGACCACCATGATACCTGAGCTTCCCATCAGGATACCTCGGCAAAATCCTCCCACCATAGCTACATAAAAACTTGATCATCGGAGGCTTAGGTGCATTCAATGTAGGTCCCACCATTGTATTTTTTTTCTAAATTGTTATTTGAAGATTTGTTTTGGTTTTCTTCAAATGTGAAGATGGTGAGAATGGGTTTCTATTTATAGAAGGGAAGAAGAAGAAATGGTGTGGGTTGTGTGGGCCCGGGTCAGTTAAGATCTTGGTAACGGATTGGGGTCGAGTTTTTTGTGTGGGGTTAAGTGGTGAAGAAATCATAGATTTAACCACATGTTGGTATGTGAAGAAGATGATCACCAGTTTCTATGTCCCATATCGTTACTCCAACCGTTAAATTCTTGCTTCCACACACCACTATTGCTTCCTTCATTTCGACTCACAGTGAAAACAAGTTTGAATATGCTGTGATTTGGTTAATGTTAGTACAAAAACCGTGTATAGGAGTGAATATGGGTCTATGTTATTTATTGGGCTGGGCCAATAAATGGGTTGTGACGTAGATCTTGCACTAATCCAAGTGATGAAGAGATAATCTGCACAAATGAGAGTAAACCGTTAGCCTTACCGCAGGGCGGACCCCGCGATTAAGCTCCGGCGCGAGAGTAAGTACACATGTTTGTCAGAGAATGTCAGAGTATGTTTGTATTAATCACTAGACAGAATGTCCCCCTTTGGGGTGTGAAATGACCCCTATTTATAGGCAAGCCCAATACTAGGGTTCCCTAGTATTTCGCTTGTAACTGTTGGTGGCCGGAGTGGGTCCCTTGTCGGGCAAGGGTCCACGTGTAATCGTGTTTGCGGACGCGAGTGTTCTTCCGCGGTCAGTGTTTGTCCGCGGAGATGCAACAGGTGCGGCTTTGAAGATACTCGCGTGCGTCTTTGGAATATCCGGAGCATGACCCTTGTCAGGCCTAGCAGTCCGGCTATTTATTGTATTGGGCCTGGGCCCATATGCGTATATTATGAACTAAGCCCAGTAAGCTTGGTGCTCATATTATACGTCATCAAGTCCCCCCAGTCTAGTTTGCTTACTGTACGTGGTACAATTATAGCGTGCGGTGAGCGTTGCTAGACTTAAGGTTCCGTGATCAAATTTTAATTTACTCCTGCCCTGTTCCGCGTTCTTTGTACCGTTTTTGGCAGTTTGTCGTTGGTAACGTGGACTCTTCGTGTCCCTTTATCTTCTGCATGATTTGACCGCCTGGGTCCCATATCCAGCTGTTATCATTATCTTTTTACTCTATTTTTGTGCCGTTGATTGGGAAGTGTCTTGGCACGTGTCGTCATCCTACCGTCTCTTGACTTAAATATACCATGGGTATAAATAGTCAATTCATGCCTTACTGTTTCTTTTTTCATCTCTTTCATTCTTCCACCATTGTTGATAAATTTCAAGATTTTCTAGTTGCACAGCCTCCCTTGTTCTACCAGTTCGTATTTATTCAGGTTAATCTCTTTGCTTCTCTTTTATTATGGGCAGTATTACATCTCTCAAATGTGTTCTTACACAAGAACACCTTGATGCCATTTGTGCCAAATATTTTGTTCCCGAGGAAGTTCATCCTCAACTGCCAAGCTCTGATGCTACCATGCATGAAAGACCCTCTGGTAAAATTGGAATGTACACCCGATTCTTCGATTATGCCAACTACCGTATCCCATTTTCTACCTTCTTCGTGTCTGTTCTCACCCATTTCCGCATTCCGTTTTCCCAATTATCCGTGTTTGGATCCGCCAAAGTTTCTCATTTTGAAATCTTGTGCCGTGTTTGCAATATTGAACCTGATGTTAGTCTGTTCCGCTATTTTTATACACACAATTACAAAAATGGATGGTTTGGGTTCACTAAGCGTCCGAACGTCCGTGCTTGTTATTCCAAGAATTTAGATTCCGTGAAGAATTGGAATGATCATTTTTTCTGGGTTGATGAGTTTGTGGTTCCTGCTTTTATCCGTACCGCTGACCCTCATAATGTGAGGATTGTTGAAAGAGCCAGAGCTGAAAATGAAAGGCCTATTGTCACAGTGGCCAAACATCGCATCGTGACCCTACTTCTGACCTCGGTGGTTCGTTCCTCCGGAGAGTTGTCGGCTAGTGTGGAGAGGGAATTTGT
>BQNB010143081.1:0-17039 GCA_026074375.1 Tanacetum coccineum | reverse complement strand
TTTTGACTAGTAATATACATTCTCATTTGCAATGTGCAAATTTTTAACCGCACCAAAGATAAAAAATGACACAAGACTCGGGAAATAAAAACTTTACACTTTAAGCAACTAGCAACTGTAAATTAAACTTAATCTAACAGGGTAGGTTAAGGTGTAAGGGTGTAACGAAACAAATAGTTAGTGTAATTCCTATAGGATTGACTCTACGGGTTGTTCTAGTGGATCTTCACTCTAAAGATGAGAGTGGAAAAAGGTTTAAACGGGAGATTAACTAACCGGTGTAGTTAGTTAATAAGCAACATGTAAAGGCTTTTCGGGTGTAATCCTAAAATTTACCAATTTAAACAAGTTACTCAATCTAAATCCATAGTACGTATCATTGCGCTCTCGAGTGATATACCAAGTCAAGTTCTAAAGTCTACAACATCACCGGCACACTCATATTTTGTAGAATTTGGGCAAACATTTAGAAACGGATAGGCTAAATCCTTATAATATCTAACAAGGGTTATTGTGTGCGGGTTATGTAACATGTAATTTCACAAAAGTATGCTTGAAAAAAATTTAAATTTGAGCATAATTTAAGCATTTTAATGTGAAAAATAAGACAAGTAAACATTCTAATTTCATCCCCCCACTTGAATTATACAACGTCCTCGTTGTATATATAAAACATTAAATACGAGAATTTAAAAAGAATTAGAATGAGAAACTCCCCTGATATTTGCTCGGTAGATTCTCCAAGTTGCGTTTATGAGCAAGATTGTGTTGAACAGCCGCCTTGAAGTTTCAAGACTCCAACACTTTAAGATTTCCAGAAATTTAAATTCTCTACCAATATTCGTCGATATTTCTTTCTCGAGGTCGTTTAGAAAATATAGGAAGAACATGTGTATTCCAATCTTGGTACTTACGGTTAATTTAAACTAAACTAAACAAAATAAGTACGGGTCAGTGTGGTGGATACGACGTATCAGGTTAGTGAATATGCCGTATTCAAAATCTGACAATAATGTTTTTAAAGTGCAATAAAAATAAAGGTTGATAACGTCTAGATGATCAATACGCCGTATGGTTTGGAGCGGATACGCCGTATTGATGTCTGGGAAGACAGACTTGATAACAAAATTAAATAACATTCTGGGTTGTCTCCCGCGAAGCACTTTTGTTTACAGCGAAGTCTTTCAGTTAGACTTTTCTTCAGCTTCTCTTCATTATTTGGTGCGCGTCATCTTCCATCATTCGTCCTTTTTCTGAAAAATATCTTGATAGATATTAGACATATTATCTTTGTTTCTCTCCCAAATATCATATTCATATCTCCTTATAGCAATATATTCTTTATTAGGTCCAAGCGAGTACTGAATAGCTTCAAACTTTTCTGCTTTGCACCTTCTTTTGTTAGGTTGCTCATTGATAGAATTGGATGTATTGTTATATTTACGCTTTTTCTTGTCTAGGCTGTCGGAGCTCATGTGATAGAATTGATGTATTGCTATATGTTTGCCCTTTGTCTGACTTTTGTTTTTTTCCATATCATTGTTTTTCAATATCACGTGCTTCATAGGCCTTGAAGAATGAATCAGTAGTAGTGTTGGGCGGGTTTTCATATTTAGATTCATTCAATTCATTATTGCTCGAAATACTGTTATCCACATATCTCTTATTCCAATTTCCATTCATCCATGAGTGAAATATCACCTTTTAAGTCCTTCCAACCACTTTCTTATGATTTTTGAATAATGTGTTTACGTTTGATAAGAATTCAAGTGGATTAATCCCCCAGTTTTCTCCTTCGTCCAACATTTCATCTTCTCCATCGTATGATTCGGGATAGAATCTATAAAATAATTTCTCAACAAGTTCCTCCCAAGTGGTATTTTTTCATCTCCTTCACTAATCCACCATTCTTTAGCATCATCGGCCAACGAGAAAGGAAAGACTTTCATTCGTAGTTGATGGGAATCTACGCCAGGAACGTAGATCAAATCAACCATTTTAAGTACCTTAGGAATGTGATCCACCACGTCTTCATTGTACGTTCAGTGATATATGTTCTTTCTTAATTCCACCGAAAATTCCTTGCTGAGTTCAATGTTTATGTCGTTACTGGTGATAGAAAGATTTAATTCAGTTGGAGCTTTTTCCATGTTATCAGATAGAATTGGTTCAGCTATGAATTCTTATAGTTCCTTCTTCAATCAACTAGCTCTGATAAGTTCTTCCTGTAACAAAGGTAAAAATATCAACATGATTTGCTCTGAAGAAAGGTAGATTTTTTTTGCATGAAAGTCAAATAGGAAAACCAAGATTTTTGTTTCAGATGATCGATACGCCGTATCCAATGGAAGTGGATACGCCGTATTGATTAGTTGGGATGAATACGCTGTATTGGATAGAGAACTGGATACACCGTATCCGATGGAAGTGGATACGCCGTATTCAACTGTCGACCAGAACAGTGTATAAAACAATTAAACACAAATATATACAAGCAAACAATTAAAGACAAATATACAAAATGTACACAATATACAAGAATATACACTAATCTAAATTACACTAATCCTAAGGGTTAGATCTAATCTAATGTTAAAAACTAAAATATCCCTCTTCTTCTTCTTTTTTCCCATCCATAAATGATTATACTAAACGACTTCGAAAAGGAACCAGTCGATTTGTCTTGACTTGTACAACCGGCTTACTGTCTGTCCATCAGGATATGGCGAATTGGGATATTCCCAATACGGCGTTCGGATGATGAATAAGCTTCAATATTGGTAAGAATATACTTGACTTGATCTCTTGAGTTTTGTTTCAGTTGAAGCGCTTGGTAGGCTTCCAAATCCTCTATCCAGTAGTACCATTCTCATGTTTGCACGATTGTATCTCTAATTTTTTAAACGATGCTCCCAGGGTTCCTTATGACAACAGCAACTGTCTTTAGCTCAAGATTTCTTTGAGATCACATTTGATTTTCTCATGTCTCTGGCTGATTTCACCATGAATTTGCTCAGGGTATCTCCATAGTTTGCTCGCATCTTGGTACGAAGGATTGGCGTTGTACCTGTAGAATAGGTAACCCCAGAGTTGTTGCATCGGATATGCCCGCTCCTTTGAAAAGGTCTATAAATACCATCGTTTTTATAGGTCATTGTATCGACATATATGAATTTCACAATTCCATTTTTAGGGGTTTTAACCGCGTTTGCATTTAAATCGTAAATCGCTAAGCTAAATCCGCGTAACCTAAACTAAAATGACCATTCAATGTAATCGGGCTTTAAACGATTAAACGTTTACCGTCAAGAAAGTGTTATAGATTTATTATGAGCGAGCATCACACATATAGACGTCTCAATCACACACCACTTAGCCTCGTTGCTCTCACCTTCAACGTCAAGAAGTACGGATAGACAGACATCATGCAGCGTGCGCGCTCATATCGGCAGGTACAGAACTCACTTACGCGACACCACTCGATGCATCACTAGATGATCCATCAGTGTCTTTAACTAATCTGATGACTCGCTATAAACACTCTTTGTCTTAGTTTAGCCAGTGTAGAGCGGCGAGAGATCTTCTGCGAGTGTCATCAGTTCTCACGGAACAGCACCATCAAACTTCACTACCCACTCACATTTTTTCTCACCACCCCTTACGCATCAAGACACAATACTCTTAGAGACACTTACCACTGAGGATAACGGAGAGAGCAACCATCAAATCCAACTAGTCTACATACAGACTTATTATAAGAGTCCTAAGGTATTATAATAACAAACCCACAACAAATCACATATCACACAGCCAGTATGTGGCCCTTCACAGCCCAACGTAGACATACAAGCCGAGCCACAGCAAGTCAATGAGGGAGCTATAAACCAACAATACCACACAACACGTACACAGGACTCTATCACACATAGCGAGAATTGGTTCGAAGCGACAAACATACATTATCACACGTCAACAATACAGCGAATATTCAATGGATACCTGGTGACACTATTCTCACAAGTTAAACAACGACCTTCATCTTCTCTATCATCGTCAGAGTGAGGAAACGCTGAATACGACATCATACACTCTTTATAATACACTGCTCACATAGCGAGATACTCGTAGTATCTTTGAGCCTGCTCTCCTATGTGGTACTCGCGATGTTCAATTCTTGCGAACATATACTACCGTATTATATATTGAGTGATCACCATCTGAATTCTTCTTTTATCAGATCACGCTTTAGTGCTGTAACTATCTACGATGAACACAGTCAAAATAAGACTCGCATCCTATAGAGCAACAGCTCATACTATGTATATAACAGATCATTTAACACTTAGCAACTCTATTCATACAAGTATCATTGAGTCGGCAGAGTAGACGGTGTGTGGACATAGACAGGACAGCAGCACAAAGCACCAAAACACCAGGATAAGCTATTTTCGGAGATTATGTATCTAAGGGTAATAGTGTACAGTCAACTTCATGGTGCATGTGGGAAGGACAAAGTGTTGGACACACAGAGTGCACACATTGTCGAACCATAACTTGTAGACGTTTTCCACTGCCTATTTCAGGTGAGTGATGTTTCGCTTTGTGAGTCTATACTATTTAATTTGGTTTGTTACACACTTTTTTATATATTTCTACATTACATTTGTATGCCTATCATAAATTTCCAAACTTGTACTCTTGCATGATTTAAAACAACACGTGCAAACTCAATACAGTTCACTGTGAATGTGACTTGTCTTCAGTTCTGTGTAAGACTACTGTTAATTTTGGTTGATGTTTTGTAGAGTACGAGGTCTCTCTAGTTGTCTGACTGGATCATAGAGTAATGGTTTTTGATGGTGATCTGTATGTAGTAGAGGGTTAGGAAGGGGTGATTTTGAGCTGATTGCACGGGGGGAGTAGTTTACACACGAGGTTAGAGGATCGATGAAAAGTGATCTTGGATAGTGACACGTGATGTGTGTGTTGAAGCTTACACTGGATTTGGGGAACACATAGAGGGTGTGTTGTGATGTGCACACGTAGGGGGGGACGTGTCTTAGGTGAAGTCTTCGGCGATTGAGACACATGAAGCGATCGGGTGGTAGTGACCATGAGACAGCTGGACACTAGTGACCATTTGGTGAATACGCTGTGTGGTCACACACACGTGTTAGGGGCACATAGTGGAGGATAGACACACACAGTTAGTGACAATGGGCACAAACGAGTTGGTGGTTAGTGTTATCTGTCTACAGTGGGTATAGTGGTTGGGTATTGACATTCAAATACTGTAGCGGAGAGCACACTTGGGATTTAGACAACTATGATGAGAGGGATTTAGGTGGTACATCTACTCTCATGACACGCATATTTTATGTATAGCTATATATGGTCGAATCAGATAGTGGACTCTTATATGACTTTCATGGAGATCAGGATCTCTTTGAAGTTCTTTGCGTGACTATATATGTCTATACACTCGGGACGTTTACTATGTGACATTTGATGGAGTGTCTATTGTTTCACATCTTATTTACTTCATTTTATTAGTTTTATCTCATTTTGTCTCTGGACAAATTAAAGTAGTTTCTCCAAGTTGTAGAGTTTATTTTATTGCACGATGACGGAATAGGTGCAGAATTAGCATGGTATGATTGGAGCTTGTCGTTGTTCAGTTCTCGTAGATACAACTCTTGTTGTGACTTAACAACTGACGCGTTCTTTGGGATGTGAGGAAGATTGTAGACGGGAGATAAGGTTGTGAGAAGTCTATGTGTATATATAGGATATAGTAGATCTGATTGGAGGTAAGGTCTGTAACAGACTTGTGTAGTGTGTCTTCTGACCAGTGGAGTCTAGAGATAGGCAGCCTTGTGGCACTATGTGGTGAGTAGTTAGTGTCTTGTGGGGGTAGCGTATTGGTACGGAGGGTGGTGTATGGGTGGTCTGATGCGTGGGGGAGGAGATGGGCGGGACTAGGAGTCGATCACATCACAGGTGTGATGAGGGTTGCGGTATAGTCAGTGGTGTGTTTGATTAGTAGGAGTTAGGCTTTAGGTTATATTGTATATGTAGAGTCTCTTTTCTGGTTTCTGGTGAGGAGTAGGTCTTCTAGTGGGGGTGAGGATGTGAGGGGTGGTGGTGGGAATTACAACGTATGAAGCGAGTAGTTAGTTGTGCGGTTGTATTTGTGTGGTCAGGGTGTACTTTTATGATGGTCATGGTCATATAGATCTGTAAGAAAGATCTCTGTGTCACGGGTATATATCGAGGTTAGGCGGTATAGAAGTACACACACGATGTTTATTATATAATATTTTAGTGATTTGTTTTATGAACATCTATCTAATAAGGGAATGGATAAATTGTTAATATATTGTGTGTATGGAGAGTGTCTTGTGATAAAACTCTGTTCTATTACACACGGCACGGGTAAGTAAGGGATCTACAGGGGTCATTGATGGTCACGTGAGTGGTTGAATATTTAGTTGGTGATGGAGTTTTTGGTTGAGGATATGATAGATGGGATAACAGGGATAGAGAGCAATTGGGGTAATTGTAAATTTGTATGAAGATGTTGTATCTGTAAGTGTGTTGAAGGGTAATTTAAGAGTAAGGTAAGATCTTAGTTATGAGATATGGTGGGTAGTTAGGTATACAATAATTCGAGAGTATGGTGGATGGGGATTGATTTTTTAGGTTGTGGCACATTGAGTTTTATAGTGGTAGTACTCAGTGTTAAACGTGAGTTTGTGGGGGGGGTGAGTAGGGACGTTGGAGAGGAGTACACTTATGTGGTTGCTCCAGGTGATGATGTGGAGAGTAGTGTTGTTGCGGGGTATTGTTTTCGGGGTTGTATCAAGTGTTTAAAACAAATTTAAGTTGGTGTGTTAGCATAGAATGGGTTGACGGGGGGAGATTACATAAGGCATTTGAAGGGTACATATGTGTTTTGTGTGACTTGTTAGTTAGTGGTGGTTTAATTTATGACTGATTGAGATGTTGGTAGGGTGTAGTCATATTACAGACATTTGTGTGAGTTGGTAGAGTGTTTTGATCATTTCGACATTACTTATTGTTTTCTTTACGTTTCACTTGTTTTTGTTTTGTGCAGGAGTTGAGTGGAGTGAGTGTGAGTGTGGACTAGAGTATTGGGTGAGGGTGGTTCTGTTAGTAGATATCAGGTACAGATTGGTGCACTAAGTGTAGGGGGGATGTGGTTTAACTAACCTCTAACGTGAGGGGCACGTATCTGTGGAGGACTATTTTGGATATTTACTACAACGGGTAAGAAGATAGTTTGTGACAAAGCTTTTGAATAATACTCTATCAGTGAAGCGTAATGTGGGCAGGGGAACATTGGTTTAGAGTTTAGGGGTGTGGATTTCAATAGAACGTAATGCGTAATGTTAAATTGGGCGTGAGTTTATAATAAGACTGTGTGTGTAGTTGGTACTGATTGGGACACTTGTGATTGATGTGGGATGGGATGGTTGAGGAAGTAGTAAGGATGACAAGAAGTGTGCACTGTGGGATTGGGGAGGACACAGTGGTTGTGGTTTAAGTGGTATGGTTATGGTTTTGGGGGATATGGGACACTAGAGAACAAGCACGATGGTAGGAGTATATCACACATAACATTCTTACTACGGCTGTGTTTAGTGTGAGAGATAACTTACATGTAGAAGTATAGGTAATGAGTGAGTATGTTTTATGTGTTTGTAGAGTCTTACGGGAGTTGTTTGGTTCACTATGATTGTTGGTTTGTGGGGGGGGGATGTTAGTGTGTCACACGTACTATAGGAGTGGTGGGGATTTTGGATATAACACTATGGATTTAGGGTGATTTGGGCATGTTGGGAGAGTATTGAATTGTTGCGTGGACTTGGTATAGTGATGATTCTTGTATAGTGATTGGGTATCAGGTAGTTGTCATGTGGGCGGGGTATGGGTATGTTTTATATGTTTGGGGCTTACATGCAGTTTAAAACGATTATAGGACGATTGAAGTTGGACACTTATTTCTTGTTGGGTATATATTTTAAGTGGCGCAGTATGATGAGTAGTGGTTGTATTTTAATGGAATTGGACGACATTGGGTTGACGTTTGTATATGGTGGGTAGGGGGAGATTGAGGGGGTGATGTTGTATAGTAGTGGAGCGTATGATATGTTTAAGGATCACAGTGGATTTAATTTTTATAGTGTTGTCTCTCTTCGGGTCAGGGTTATTGTGAATTTTTGGGTGGGAGTTAGGTTGTTTCTATAGGATAGGAGGTATGATTGGCATGTGTTTGATAGAAGATGGTTCTATGAGCATTGTTGTATGATAGTGTGAGTGTAATGGAGGTTAGTTCAAGTGGGTGGAGTGAGATACTTGTGTGTGTTTTTTTGTGTACGTCGGGACATGTTGTGTTCACCTGTAGGTAGTACACAGTTTGGTTTTGTCTTAATGTACTTGGTGTTAGATATTGTTAGTAATAGGTGGTGTATGTGAGTTGAGATCTAGTAATCGGGTTTCTGCAGGTGACGACAGAGGTCTTTAGATGAGGGACGTGAGTTGTGTGGTGGATGAGATATTGATGTGTAATAATGTATTCTATATTTCTAGGGCAGTGATTGTTGCACACGAGAGGAGGATTAGTAGATAGTAAGATAGAGGGAGGGGGAGTGTTTCTATCTTGTGGTGGGGGGTTGGGTATTGGGTTTTGGTGAAGTATAAAAATGATTAATAAGAGGATAGTGAATTTGGGAGAGGTAAATGAGTGTGGTTGTTTTAAAAGATATGGTAGGTAATTAAGATAGAATATAATGAAGCAGATAGGTTACGACATCTACATAAAAATCTTACAAGGACTTAGACCCTGCGTTAACGACTAACATCTGAACACTGTGTATTGGACACAAACTACGGCTGAGATAATTCGCACAACATTTGTGAAATAGGGATCTAGGCATTCGAGGAGCTTTACTGTCCGCTGATATTCGACCTACCTGACGGTTCCAGGAAAGGACGGTTTAGCTTTTGTCTATAAAGACAGACCTCATACTTTGAGTTTTTTATTTCAATCACCTTGAAACCCTATCAGTCCGATGAGATCTATTAATTTTAGTGGTCTAGGTAACGTTTCTTTATTACTTCACAGCCACAACTTTAAAACAGTACACAACTTTCACACTTCATAATGCCCGGTGCGAGTGATATATATTATGATCTTTCATTTATCTATCATCATCCACTCTTATAAGATTCTCTACTATAACGATACTATATACTCTCTCTATTTAATCCTCACTCTGCTTGATTGTAGCGATCTCTTTTAGGGTGGAGAAACTTATGAACTGCATTTTTATCTATCTAAATGTTGGACCGCAAGTGTAATATTTACTACTCAAGAATTACACGTTTTTTGTTGCCTACAGGTCTTTGCGAAATAACCCACATGAAATGATGAGGCCCATATCCGAATCCAATTGAATATCTGTCCTATTACTTGGAATCGAGAGTTGCGGAATGAATTATAGATATGAAATCTATTTGGAGAATGACCCTCTCTTAATCCGCCACCCGTCTCGAGTGACTTCAGCTCTATCACTGGAAACGAACGTATAATCATTGATTCGGGAATCCTTGGTTCAATGTTTACGGGTAGTAGATACATTATTCAATTTTCACTATTTACAACTGATATAGCGGAGCATGTAGACAAAATTATTTTATATATTGTTAACTTCATACTTTATATGATCGAGCTTCGTGTCATGAGCTTAGGAAAACGTAATTAACATTTTTGTGATGTCTCTCTCATCTGTTTGTATTATTTCTTTTTCACAAGGTGGAAAGTCAAACCACCATACTAGCTGATATGTAGTCCTAGCTACGCCATATACAATTATACAAATGAACAATCCTATTTAGCGAAATTCCCATACACACAAATTTAGTACTTTATGAACTTGTTGCAACAACACCTCTGAATATTGCCTAAGTTTATTTTTAAACAAACAGAAAATGGCAATTAATGTTTTTTTTTATTTTTTCGGACCTTCACTTTTTCTTTTTTTCTTCAAGGTCAAGGTTCATTGTATTATTATAGTGTCTTCCCGAAGTTACTCTAAGCTCTGAATTCACCATACAGTTTCAAGGCTGCGAATTTCCTAAGTCGCCCCATACATTGTGCTGGTCTACCCAATTTCGCCCCTGCTATTTTGTTCAATTAAGTCCTATTTGCTTGTTATTTCTTTTAATTATCTCCTCTGACTAGTCATTTAACATTTTTAGATGCATTTTTTGGGTTTATTGTGACTCTATTTTTAGTTTAATCATCAGTCTATTGGATGTTGACACGGTGGCTGTATCAATTTCACCACACCGATATCGCGTTATTGTTCTTTCTTGAGTAATGCTGGCTAATACATCTAGTAATTATTTGGGAATGCATGAAGCCCCCCATCCTTGTCATTATTGATTAGTATCTTATGTTATCATGACAGATTCAATGAGTCCTAATTGATTAATAAGACCTCTATAATTCCTTGTTTCCTATTACTTCTTGTATGACATTGCGCGACATGTATAGCTAGCGTTACGGCTTCTCGCTGCAGCACTTCCAATCCGCGCATTCTCATCTCTGATCTCTCGAACATCTTGCATCGTCTAAATTCGCATAATGTAATGTTCCTAAGGAAACAAGCTTGTGCTTCTCTAGCTAGATAACAAGAAAAGGACACACACTAGACATGAACAAAAAAAACAAAACGATCTTTTTGGTCGTCTATCTCAATATAAATGTCCTATTTTAATAATTTTTATAGCACTCATCCTCTTTTAATCCCATGTCTCACAATTAACATCGATCGTTAAAATATTTAACATACCCTTGTCGACTCACTGATGAACCCCTCAACGTCAGTATTAATATAGTTTATATATCTTGGCCACACGCAGAATGTTAACACTCTCTCTAATTCTGTATTTAATTCTATAGAGAATTGCTTGCAATTATCAGGCAGTGGATTGATAAGCTGAAAGATAACGCAAAAAGGCGGAGATTCTCTCTAGACTAAAAAGTACTCAATTTTATTTGACAACGAACCACATGCGGTAGGCGCCGTATCTGCTCACATCCACTCAAATGGAAGAATACAAAGCGAATCCCGTGCCAGGTCTTAGCAACTCACCAAAGAACCAAACAGAGGATGAAAGGCTCAAATATGCCCGTATCCAGAGATAACTCATAATACGTCCGTATTACAATATCCTAATGTGAACAACGAATATCTAATATTCTAGAAGATATCAAACGTGGGTGGTCCTTCACTCCAAAAATCTCCAATATCCAAAAAACGAATCTACGTAAGACAATAGCCAACTTCAATAAATCTCTCATTTAAGGAGACCTCATTTGTAATATCGTCCGTACTGAAAAACAACCAAATTCTCAACACCTTCCTTCCTTCATTCTTCTTTAAATACTAAACACTCGACGAGCTTTACCAAGACCCTAATTTATTAATTACATACACCTACATAACCTCCAACAAAAAAACGCTGACTAAATAAAAATAAGACATCAACTTAAATCCAAATTCAATACTTCAACACTCAGTTAAAATTTCATTACTCATAGTAATAATAACCTTAAAAACAAACCTAAAATCTCAATCAATTATATAAAATCGTGTTTAAAATTCTGTCTAAAACAAAAAAGTATCTAGATATTTTCAATTTTCCATGTTCCACATATTTCTTTTTTTTTTTCTCACCCTCTAGAGAGCAAATAAATCAGTCCGCAGCCGGGTCTTCAACATTGGCCTCATATGTATTCTACTTTTTCTACCTATCTTTATAAGTGTTAAATAAAAAATTTAATGTTAAATAAGAAAAATAAATAGTTAATAATAAAATTATATATAATTATATTAAAAAATAATTAAAATTAAAAAATTAACTAATTAAAATAAAAAAATTATGATTAATATATTATTAAATGAATTAAAATAATAATTTTATTTTAATAATAATATATTTATTTTTTTTTATAATAATAAATTTTAAAATATAGATTTAATAATTAATACAATAAATGAATAATAAACACTACAACCCCAAACATCCCAAGGACCACCAAAAAAAACACCCCTCAACCCCCCCACCAAACATTCCAACCAACAACAACAAAAAACCCAAAAATTACCCAACTAAACCCCAACATATACATACGTGAAAACAAAGGTCCCTCAAATGTGAGACAAAGTGTGGGACCCATAGCAATGTACCCATCCGACATAGATTCAGCATCAAACCAATAATCCAACCCCTACATAGCACACTCTCCAAGATTGAATAAATTATGCTTGTACAAGCAGCCATCCATCAAAATTCCACAGTCCTCATTTACTTCACCTAGATGATCCATTAATGCCATTTTGAGAGTATTCTGCCATTACCCTTGGATGTACATTTTAGATCTTCAGCATTCAAAAGTTGTAATGGCACCATCTTGAGTCAAGAAAATATTGTCGTGTCGGAATATCCAACATCCAACCCATTGAAGATAGCAAAATTACCCTCCTCCTGCAGGTCTCATCAAAAAGTATTTTGGAGGACCCTATCATCAAGAGTTCTTTCAAAATTAATAAAAAAGTCTTAAAAAAAAATTAAATAAAAAAAGACAGTGCATAAAAAAAAAAAAAGAAGCGCAGCCTCATCACTCGTAAAAACATTAAAATATAAAAAAAAAAAAATATACAAACGCGCTCCCAATCTTTATAAAACAGAGGGTTAACCAATACACACGCCCATACAATATTCATCTGGTCTCAAAGTCTAAAGATGTTGATTTCCTCAATTAACCCTTCTATTGCAGATACTTCTTGCAAGTTGATACCTGCCTTACTTTATTAAGATTCCTTTTTAACCTCAATTTTCCCACTTCTCTTGATAGTATCCTTCCCAATTCCCTTTTCTTCCTTCCTCTATTTTTTCCTTTTTACTTATGCCCATCCCAAATTAAATTAACTTTTACCTATTCGCTCGGTGCTATTTTGGTAAAAACCCTTTATAATTTACCCCTTAAATATTTACTACTAATTTTATATATACCCCCTTCCTTTTGTATATTCCCCCTTTGCCTCCCTATTCCATTCGACTCAAAAAATTATATACCATAATATATACCGACCTATTCCAACCACTAAAAATCATTACCATATATATATATATATCCAATTAGGAAGAATAACCTGTTTTTTGTGATCTTTTGAGGTGGCATTACGGAGAAGATGGTACGATTGTTTACGACGGAGGAGTGAGGGCAATGATTTGTTCAAAACAAAAACTTAGGTTTCAATAAAAAAAAAGAAAGTTAAGATCTTGGATTTCTCTTTCCTAGGCATCTTCTTGCCATCCCGGCGGGGGCTGGGGCGTCGTGCCGTTGGGGGGGCTTCTTTCGGGCTGGGTCACCTGGGGGATGGCCTCGGGGTCAGTATCATCCTCATCTTCTCCTTCTTCCATCGGCGTTTCGTTCGGGGGGCGGGTCTGGGGGGTTGTCGTTTGTGTGTGAGTGGCCGGTCGGTGGCTTTGCCTTCCAAGGGAGTAGGTTTGAAGATTGATCTGGGACTAGGATAGGTGTTTGGTTGGTGTTTGCGCTGTTGCAGTCTTGGAGATCGATAGGGACGAATGGTCTTCTGTGTCAGGGCGCCTTGTCGTTTCTGGAGCTGGTGTGGGGGTGCGTGGGGTGTGGTGTTCCTGGCGTGTGGGGGGGTTGGGTCGTTTGGGATTTCTCGCCTCTGGGGGTTCGGGTTGGCTCGTATCTTTCTTCGGCTTTTTCCTTTTATTGGGGTGTATAGCTTGTGCTGTAGAAGGGAAATTAGTAAGGCTGAGGGCCGGAGAAGGGGGAACGATCGGGGTTGAGGCGGCGGTTAGGGGGGTAGGAAGGGGGAACGCTGGGGGGTGCGCCGGGCATAAAGAAGCGTCGTGGGGGCGGGGGGGTGGGAGTTTTTGGGGCAGGGTGGGGGTTGGGGTTGAGTAGGGGGCATACCTTAACCGGAGGTTGGGGAGATATATTTGGGGGTTGGTAGATTGACGGCAAGCCGAACTAGGTTTAACGCGGCGTGGGAGGCTGGAGTGGTTATCGGACTACTCGGGTTAACTTCGGGATATGAGTAGAGGCAGGTGGACTGGGGGTGGTAGGAGGGTAGTTAGAGGGTGGTGTTAGATCCAGTTAATAATTGGTGGATCATCTGTACTATGGTATAAGGGACCATGTAGTACATTAGTTTTTCTGGAGGAGAGTGTACCACAATGATGTCTCTCTAGGAACAAGGAGAAGACTCAACTAATTGAGAACTTCTCTGTAATGAGTGTTAGTTTGGGGGCGGGTCGGTGGTAATGTTCGCGGGTGGATTACGGATACACTTACGTTTTTTTCTCGATGATAGTTGATTATGGGGGGACAGGTCAGTCAAATTGATCTTTGTCTACAATTTAGGCCTAGATACTCCCATCCATAGTCAGTTTCGGGTCTTGCCATGATTGCTGCCATTGTTTTCCACTTCCCGCCATTTTGCTTTCTTTCTCTGCTTCCTTCTTCCTCTGAAGTATATCTTCTTGTCCAGAAGTAGATTGAAATCTTGGTGACTGTCTCAATTCGTCCAAGACGGTTAATGAGTCCTTGAAGTGTGGTCTCGGGGGTTGGGGGTGGGAGGTGTGATCAGGGGAATTCGGTCGTGGGGGGGGGGTAGGGGAGGGGGGAGGTTATTTGGTGTAAAGTGGTGAAGGGGGGGGGAGGGGTGGGGGGGGGGAGGTAGAGGGGGGTGGGGAGGCGGTCATGGGGGGGAGGTGAAGGGCCTGCCTGTGGTCAGGAGGGCGGGGCGTAGGCGGGCGTGGGATGAAAAGGTGTGGAGGGGTGAGAACGAATCAGGGGTAGGGGGGGAGGGGTGTGGGGGTGGGGGGAGGTGGGTCTGGAAGGTAGGTGAAAATTGGTTGTTGCACGAAAATTGCAATTAAGTGGGGTTTTAGTTTCTGTTCCAGACGATCGATACGCCGTATCCAATGGAAGTGGATACGCCGTATTGATTAGTTTGAATGAATACGCTGTATTAGATAGAGAACTGGATACGTCGTATCCGATGGAAGTGGATACGCCGTATTCAGCTATCGACCAGAACAGTGTATTAAGAAAAACAATTAAATACGCAAACAATTAAACACACAAATATACAAATATTACAGAATATACAAGAATATACACTAATCTAAATTACACTACTCATAAGGGTAAGATCTAATAAAATGGTAAAAACCAAAATATCAAATAAAAATCAAGATTAATTTTCACTCCTCGACAACGGTGCCAAAAACTTGATGTGTCGTTGTGTGGTGTATAAATTTATTATGAGTATTCCCGCTTTAAAATATATAATTTGGCCGACTAAACCAAAAACAAACTTATAACGTGCATAGTACCCGATCGGTAGTAGTTCATGGTTAATTAGGGTATCGAACACATGAACAGGTTAAAATACCTATCAATTTAATTAATATTGATTTATGTTATCAAATCATGTTAATCTACAAAATTCTAAACCTATGTTAAACCTATGTCGGTCTAATATCCTAATTCTAACGAAAAAGGGGGGTTTTCAACCTGAGAGACTGACACTGTTTGGTTGGTAACTACAATCAATTCAAGGCACTTTAACCCACGCGAGCTAATTAACAAAGGATAAAAGAGCAGTCGAACCTTATATAAGAAAACCGTATTAACCATTATTAATCCGATTAGAACGTTGGTTTGTTTATTAAGTGCAATGATTTCTTCTCTCGAGGTGGCATATCATTCTTAAGACTTAGGCGTTACATCTTCCTAAGACCTAGACACATTAATTCTGTCATAATTAAAGCATCCGCATAAAGCATTCTTATTTGCTGATTATAATCTATCTTAGGGATTAAAGGCAGTGATCTTTGTTAACCCCTAGCCATAGAGACATTACCCACATTATCGCTTATTGCAATTTAAACACTTAGTATTCCACTAGTCCCAACTATCCAATGGAATCAGAACGTTACTTGTTGAATTATCTAGGTCACCTGCTAGTCAACACGATCAATAAACCATTGGCAATATCCAATTAACTAGTTAAGCCCGAAGCGTATCCTAGACACAGACTTAGAAGGACAATATTTGTGTAACTATTATTCTAGATGTATAAATATTATATGGAGAGCTATCCTGGACTCTAGATCTACTTGGTCCGTTTCACTAGATCCAGTTGAATAATAGGTCGCATACAAAAGCGCGTTACAACAAGTTATAATATAAACATAAACAAGTATACAACGATAAATCAAGAAATCAAGATAAACAAATACCAAAAATTCAGATCTTCATAATAATGGCTAATACCCGAAAGTATTAGCCTTAAAACGTCATAATAAATACTAGAGCAATTATTTAGCCAAGGTAAACTAACCGAGTTAACGAATGATACCAAAAACTGAACGATTACTAAAGTACACGGAATTACACGTTGTCTCCTATGAAATTGAATACGTTGCTCGACCTCTTCTGCTCTTTTTCTCCTTTGAAAATCAACTTTTATGGTTTAGGTAACGAGAATATGATTTAGCACACTTAAAACTCATTTTTGAGCCTTATATTTATAAGGTCAGGAAGTCGGTTCGATAAGGCGTATCCAAGGAGTTGGATACGGCATATTGGGGATTTCTTGGAGTAGGGACCACACTTGATATCTTCTAGAATATTATATTCGTTCCATATATTGAATACGGCGTATTGAATTATCTCTGGATACGGCGTATTGAGCTTCATCCTCTGTGGTCTTTGGTGAGTGCAGGCACGGATACGCCGTATCTTCCTTGATGGATACAGCGTATTGGTATTCAGAATATTAATCTTCAAAATATCTTCTTTTAAGCTCCAGAATGCGTGCCTTGATAAGATCGTTTATAGCTCAAGATTGATTAGATCTTATATATCTAGGATGAACAATAACAATGATTGATAACAC
>BQNB010143080.1:0-17039 GCA_026074375.1 Tanacetum coccineum | reverse complement strand
CCCTCATCGTTAAGGATGACAGAAAGGTTAGATAGGGCGTTAATATCTTTAATTTTCCCAATAGCAACACAAGAGAGATCATTGGCTGATAAGCAATCATCATCAAGAGCAATAGCAGGTGAGGAATCATGAATCATATTAGAAGATGACAAATTATTAGGCTGGTTCGATTTCAACACAGAAGCAAACGAATTATTCCTGGTTTCTTTATTCCCATTCGTTGGCCTAACATTAGGCTCCTTGAACCCACCTAAATGTCTATCATCACTCTTCGAATTACGAATGTTCCTGCCATTCAAAGGTGGCCTGCCAAATCGTGCCTTATTTGCCTGTAACTTATAACGACCAACCCATACCGTACATAAATTACCCACCAATCTTTCCACATTAGAAACATTGATAAATTTGACAAATCCAAATCTTTTACCTTCCTTTGATCTCTTCAGTGGAATGAAAGAATCAACAACATGTCCATACTTATTACAAGCATGAAACAGATCCTTGGCCGAAAATGTCTCTGGAAGATTAGACACGTAAATCGAAATCGAGATCTTAGCCACGTCGTCTTCATAAGATCTATAACCATGTTTCTTCCTCGAAACTTCATGCCAATCGTCGATACCCATGATAAACAGATGAGATGAGTTCTTTGGATTGAAGGAAGATATTGGGTTTAGGGTTTAATGGAGGTGAGGAGAAAAGGAAACGGAAATGGAGTCAATTTGGGGTTGATTTAAAAAGAGATTAGATTGAAGGGAAAACAAACAGATCTAAACCTTAAATCCCAAGATGAGAAGATCGCCTAACACGCTCGATATGGGCTTAATCAATGAATGATTGATCCCAATTTCAGGGGTTATAACGAATTCAAACACTAAGGATAAAAGGAGATTAGATTGTTATTTGGGGTTTTGAAGGTTGAGAGAAAAACATTTTGAAAAAGGAGATTAGATTAAAGTAATTCAACCCGTTCATGTTTTGCTCTTAATTTACCCGTTTTTGTCGATGATCGTAACAACATAACATATTAAAACATAAATTGTTATCTTTTGGTTAACCGACGCACTTAAACAAGTTTATTACACTAGGTGTTTTAGTTCTTGTTACGAGATAATGACATTTATACTTTTAATATTTGTTTTTGGGAGATGATTTGCGTAATGTTTAATTAGGTTGACCTTTTTGTCTTTTTATGGGGAAAGTTGTATCTGGTATAGAAGCTTCCATTTTTTGGGGAAAACTAGATTTCAAATTTTATATTTAAATAAAACATTTCTTTTATTAAAAAGTATTTTGTGTTTATTTATTTTTGAAAAATACTTTTGTAGAAATGTAATGGTTAAAAAAAATATTTTTCTTTGATCATCCTACAAGTTTAATTTGTTTGTACATACCTTATGTGATTTATATCGGGTGCAAACAAATGTCGGTGTTGATCCAGACTTGATACATAGAGTGTTGTTGATATGTATGCATTGATGATTTGTGATTACGAGTAACTTGCGTACTTTACGTTATGTATTACAGGTTACCTGTTTGTTATCACCAAAACATAAATAGATCGTATAGATTAAATATCGTAATATTTGCACTAACAAGATATGAAAAAATAACCCTAACTTGACTCTATAAGGCTATCGGGTTGGTCGGGTTGACCCGATAAGCCGAGTTGAACCCGAATGAACCCGACCATATAAGGCCTTATCGGGTTCGGGTCGAGTCAACCCTTTTGACACCCCTAGTGGCTGGGGTGATTTCTGAATACCATTAGTCGAGGGTGATTTGTTGATATTTATAATTACACATTTGAGGTTTAAAACGGTGGCGTTTTGCCACCGGGCCTTTCCATGGGCTAATGATTTTTGGGCTGCTTTTTCACGGGCTAATGGTTTTGGGCTTAAAAAATTACAAAACCTACCCTCAACTTTTAGTTATTTACGACATATAATAAAATTTATTTATCAAATATATAACACATATTTACCGATTCATTCCGATCAAAAAATACCCGCGGAAAGATTTTTGAATTGCGAACAAAACGAACCCAATATTGCAATACTTCTGACATACGAACGATTTTATAAAAAATTCTGAAGTTTAATATAAATAGAATTATTTTACAAAACGTACCCTCCAAATAAGTAAAAAAAACTATACTCGCCCCAACGACAAATACTCATTCAAATTTCGTGATTGTTAAAAAAATTGCTCAGTTAAATAAAATACACGTGTTGCATACAAGTCAGCCCCGTCGCAACGCGCCGACACATTCCCACACAATATTCATTCGAAATCGATTCGCCAAAAATTATGCCCCGCCGCAACGCGCGGGCTATCTTGCTTGTATATTATCAAAAGAAAAGTTATACGACGCCGTTTTCATCGCATTGCTACAGTGCCCGTTTTTTGGGCTCCCAACTTTGGGCCTGCCCATTTGACATTTTTTTGTTTTCTTTCTTAAGTAGGCAATATTCAAAAAAAAAAATTGCTCGACACAAAATAAGAAAAAAATTTACAAAAATACTGATTTATTTAGATAAAAAAAATACGCGCGACATAAGGCAAAAAAATTACAAAAGTACTGATTTATTCAGATCAAAAAACACCCGCGACATGAGGCCCAACACATAAGCCCATATTAAAAAAACAAACTATTAAACTTGAGACCGAACAAATAAACTCAGACAGAATAAATAAATAAAAAACCGCTCCGCAGCAACGCGCGGCCAACTTTAAAATAAACGGCGCAAAAAGAAAAACTGGCCTACGCTAAGTAAAAAAAATTATTATTGAGAAAAAAATTAGCCCTGCCGCGACGTGCGAGTTCTTATGCTTGAGCACACCAATAAAAAATAACCCGTCATACACCAACGCGCGAGGTACTTAGGCTTGTACCGAAACATATGTTGATATTTTGGTAGATAAAAGGTGAAATGTAGTGATGTACAATTATGAATAGTGAAAGGGCCAAATACAACATTATATATATAATCATTTGAGAAGGGTTGACTTACTATTCATTTTAAGCACTGTAGCTACAGTGCTGGGCCAAAAAATTTAGCGCAAAAATTTGGGCCGGCCCAATTAGTTTTTTTTTTTTTTTAAATGTTACAAAAGTACCGACGCATTCAGATAAAAAAATACCTGCGGTAACATTTCGGAATTGACTTAAACAGTGTCATTTTACACCATGAGACCAAAAAAATAAATTCGCAAAAAAAATAAAAACTAATAAAATAATAAAAAAATAAAATTTTAACGCCACGCAACAACGCGTAAGACCATAAAAAAAACTACTAAACACGATATTGAAAAAGTAAACCCGCACTATTAAATATGAGACCGACAAAATAAACTCGCACAAAATTAAAGGAAAAAAAAAGAATTAATGACACGCAACAACGCGCGAAAAATTAACGCACCGCAGTAACGTGCAAGAAAAAATAAACTTACACTATTATGCATAAAAAAAACGCGCGAAAAAAAATAAAAAAAAAATAAATAAATAAATTTAACGCCCTGCAACAACGCGCAAAAAATTAATGCCCGAAGCAACGCTCGGATATCTTTGATTGTTGTCATCAAAACAAGTAAACCCTCACAACAAAAACCAATCTCCCAAATTTCATTTTCTTGGTTTTTTAACATTGTCACTAGAACCCTAATAAGAAAAATGTCTGATAATATCCCTTTTGAAATCCAAACTGAAATCATTAAAAGAGCTCCTGTGAAGTCATTGATTCGATTCAGATCTGTTTCAAGGTCATGGAAGTCTTTAATTGACAGTTCTGAGTTTATCGCCGGTTACCGCACCCGTAAAACACAGCCGCGCAGTTTGCTTGTAAGGTACAAAGATAATTCCGATTGTTATGAAAGATATGTATCTGTTAATCATGACACATTTACCCAACAACAAGACCTTACTCCAAATGTCCCTGCCCTCATGAAACAAATTCATTTTTTACTTGTAATTGGTTACTCTCGCGGTTTGTTGTGTTTTCATGCTCCTTTTGAAAAAAAAAGGATGTTTGTTCTGTGGAACCCTTCGATAAGAAGATATGTTAGTATTATCGGGTCTTTTGAGGTCAGAAGAGCTATTAGTTTTATTGGGTCTCCATACTTAGTTGATCTTTTTGGTTTTGCGGTTTGTCCCGTCACTAATGAACCTACCATTGTCAAACTTGTATACCCTTGGAAAGCTGAAATTTTTACTTTGACCTCTAAACGATGGACGGTCATTCAGTACAGCAAGCCCCGTGACCGTGAATGTGAATCAGTTTCACTTCATGAAGGAATGCAGGTTGTTATAGATAGTTGTATTTATCGGGTTGCTTATGAGACGATTGATCTTCAAAGTGGCTCTTTTACTGATCAATATATGATTGTGTCATTTGATTTGAATGCCAAAGAATTCAAAGCTATAGACTTACCAGATACGATAACAAACCCGTTTACCTCACCTATACGTTTCATCATTTCTAAGCTAAAGGGGTCTCTTGTTGTGATTGTCCCTCATAGCGAGATCAAAGTATGGAAGATGGAGCCTAATTGTTCTTTTACACAGCTATTCACTATTAACACATCATGTATAACTGATATAGTTGGATTTAGGAAGAATGGTGAACTTATAGTTGAAACTCAAGAGACACCTGGACGATATGTTTTTTTTGGAGGAACGGGGGATTCTTATGGAGGACCAGCTTCTGCACTTAAAGTTTACGATTCATGCTCAAAACAAATCACTAATCTTGGGATGTCGGGAGGAAGTAGTTCATTCTTCATCAGCTCTTACAAGGAAACGTTGCTTCTACTTGATCACTCAGATTCTTGCGAGTATCCAGAAATGAATTGATCACCGAGATGATGGCCACATTGCAACGTATGGATTTACAAAGCGATATGTTTTCTCATCAGGGAGAAGCCGCGTCTGTAGTTAAGTATGTATTTCAACTTTGTTTGGGTACTGATGACAAGTAGTGTTGCTTCTGGTCATTGTCTATGATGCATTTTTCGAGAACGATTGTTGCCTTGTATACATGCCTTTTAGTTATTCATCAGTTGTATTATTGACTTGGTTGCAATCTGTTATACATTCTCCTCTCATTGGCGCTATATTACTGCACCTGCATTAGACATCCCACCAAGTGGGTTATAGCACCATTCAAACCAGCTCGCATGACCCGTCCAATCCTTTGGTGACATTCTGAATAGCCCTGCATCTCTGGGCCCTTTTTTACTTCTTAGAAAATGAATTTACAAAAGATATCAAGATCTTATTGTATAAAATTTTTGTTATCATATGTTTCCCACTGTCATTCTTTCACAGACCATGATGAGTTAGGACCATGTGTTTATTTATTGTATTCGTCATAAAGGTCATAACTTCTAGTATCTATTCTTGTTTGCACTGGACAAGTCAAAATGTTTGAGGAAAGGAAAGAACACATATCAGCTTTAAATTTTTATTCATCTTATTGTGGGTATTGCACTGATACGAGAATTTTTGGTATGTTATGGAACCTGGTTTGTGATGAACTTCTCCAACTTTGTTATGTTTACGGCTAAGCGCTTATATGAGGAACTGAGTTATGTGATATTTGTATGGGCAAAATGGGTGATTTGTAAGACGGGTCAAAATGGGTATTTTGTTAGAGTTGACATGCAATATTACTATCTAAAATTGATATTTCTTTTTTAAATCCGTAAGTGGTAAGTTCATAGTCAGTGTTCGAGTTCCAACTTACTACTCGAAATCATAGATCCTAAGATGGTCCCGAAACTATTAAACGAATCGAGCTTGAGCTCGAGCAGACTTTCTAGTCAGTGACTCAGTGCTCCAAGTTACTAGCTTTTAAGGGTCGCGAGCCTTAGGAGCTGTTAAAGTACACATTTAGCCTTTTTATATGTATAATTACTTAATTGCATTACTATATGTTGTCATGTGTATATGAAGCGATTCGAGTAAACTTTATATGACTGTTATAGCTCCAACTTGAAACGCAGGCTTGATCGAGCTCGAGTATGAAACCTAAAGCTTGATCAAGCACTAGTCAAGTTTTGAGCGTGAACTTTTGTATATGTATTCAGATTGAAGTTCTGGGCTGGGCTCGGCTCGGCTCAATTTAAACCTGTAACTTTTGCTTATTATATAAGTAGTCAAAAGTCGTGATGATTATATATCGATTTTATATTGTCTTTGGGTTCTAGCTAGAATGTGTATAACTAATAACTGTATGACATTCTCAATCAATGTAATATGTTTGCTGCACCTATTTCAAATGCTGGGGCTTGAGAAGTGATATTTGAGATTGGCCGGAGAGTTTTCAATTTAGTGCGCTGCTACATACGCTTCAGAATTGCGTAGTGGTGGTGTCGTGATTGAAACAACCAACCACTTAGTCATGTGAACATACCGAAACACAAGTAGGCATAACAATCATCTTTCTTTCAAAAGATTATCATCCTTAAGGAGCTCAACATAAATAACAAAAGAACACGTGATCGACTTGTAAATTATAATGTGTGCATCAATGTAGTATATATACTATTTACCAAGTATATGATTTTTGTAATTCCCATATCAAGATCATAGACATCGCCAAAATAAGGAATCACCCAAAATTTTAGACTAATGTTCTATCTGACTGACCGGAGAAGTTCCTCGGCCAGCGGCACGTCCCAGGCCGTCCACCGCCGTTTTATAATCTCAAAATCCTCAACACACTTATCAAACGTTCGAAAACCTTTTCCTTATAGCTGCGAGCTTGCGAGTTTCTTTGCGGCAACTCCATCAAACAAGTATTTCCAACAATCTTCCCACTTGTCATGATCTCAAAGCCGCAGTGTCCCATTTGCATTGTCTGTCCAATTCCACTGTCTGTCTAGCCCGTTCACAACAATTTCCGCCCATTTACTCGATAATGCCGCAACTAGCACACCGGATCTTCCTGGAGGAAAATCGCACGACCCATCAGAGACGATGCAAAATGGGATTCTTTTAGTGAGATATGACACATCTCTAAGCTTAAGTTGAGCTTGAAATGCGGGTTCTGAGTTGAGTTCATGGAGCCTTGCATTATCTAGTTCTTGGATCATGGAGAGGGGATCATTTTGTGCTTATAGCCGTCGTCGCTATAAGTCAAATTTGTAGTTGCTAAAAGTTATAGCGACGACACGTGGTTTCAATAAAGCCCGTCTCCACCATCTCCATCAACCATCACTGATGTACAACAACCGCCACCAACAACATCACCCTTGAAGAAAATAAACTCAATCATGAAGGCCTTCAACAAAGTCAAACTGAAGATTAAGTCAACGGGTGAAAAAAACGGAAGGCGAAAGCCCTTCATTTAAGTTCCTCCCAGGTACATGGCTGAACAACTACTGAATCTGTAACTGCTCGTATCCCAACTCCAAACCATCACAACATGAACTAGATGCAATGTCGTTTGTCACGGTAGCTCAATCAAAGAAACAAATTACAACTGCAGTACAAGTGATTGAATTAACAGATGGAAAGGGCTATTGTTGCGGAAGAGGTTCTGAAACTCACAATCACAACTCACAACTTCACAACCAACAACATCGCATCAACACCACATCCTCACACATCAAGACCTCAACATGACTACAAAGACTTCGTGTTCGAGTAACTAAAAAGAGGTATTATATTTTATAAAGTTGGGTCACTAGAATTGTATTTTACTGTTCATAGTTTATAAAATTATTTTTATAAACTTTAATTATCGTAAATGTCGTAGTTTATTCGTTATAGTTCCGTTTTTAGCGATTCTTTCGAGTACGATCTCGTAATTAAAAGTTATATCATATTTTAGATGTTTTAAAAATGAAAGTTGCTGTAATGAATAGTAACTTTTATAAAAATAGTTTTATAAAAGTATTTATAGTCGTAAACTCGTAATTAACGTATCTTTTTCGTTATAAATCGGTTTTTCGAGTTTCTTATCATTTTGGAATCGTCACGAGACGTATTATTTTTATATGATGTCAAAACCTACTGTCTAAGTGTCGAAATTATACACCCCTTTATTATCCAAGTGTATACTTTTTATAAAAAGCTTATTTTATGTATTTTTCAACTAGTAGTTTATTATAGAAACCCTAATAACTATATGTAACATATGTGATACTTATATTAATGTCCATTAGTCCATATATTTTTCATTTGTCCATGATTAACAAGTTTAACAATTTACTTTCCATTATTTTCACATGTGAAGATTAAGAAACCTTATAAAACCCTAATTTAACCTAAACATGTTTATACTTAATCCATAGGTTAACATACTTTTACATTTATTTTTCCATGATATTTATAACCATATGACATAAGAAAAAGTAATTAAATTCATAAACATAAGTGATAACTCATTTTACATATTAAAAAGCCCTAAATGGTGATTTAGCCATATTTAACATATTACACATAAAATAATGAGATATAAAAGTATAAAGGAATTAGGAAAACCTTAGGGATGATGTAAGAGATGAGAAATAAGTTCTAAACCCGTGTTTAGATTCAAAACCAAAGCTTACAAGCTTATAAACCCTAGATTAGGTTTGAAACCCTAATCTTTCCTTTTCTTCCTTAATACTTGCAAATGATGAACCAATGCTTGCAAACACCTTAGTATGCCTTAGGATTGATGTGTAAAGGGTTGTATAGATTGTAGAAAAATTTTGTATGGATTGCTTAGATGGCTTATATGAGCCGTGAGCTATAAGAGAGAAAGAGGGAAAGTTTTTGTGATTTTTGGTAAGTGTTTAAGAAAGGAAGAGTGTAAGCATCCTATATATAGTGAAAATATCTTATTAACTTAACCATGGTTACTTTCTAACCCTAGCACAAGGTTAAGAAGTCAAGTTGACCATGGTGTAAGAGTTTGTTTCTTATAATATCTAGATATTTCTATAATATCTAGATATTATGGACAAGTGATAAATCTTGGTCCTATCATCAAAAATTCGGCATATATACTTATATGTGATGTTATTTTTATTATTTTGGGTATTGGGTATAATCGTGGGTATTCGTTTAGGCGTAGTTAGGTTTTGGAACTTCCGGGAATGCCTAAACGCATTTTATCGCGAAACGTAAGCATTTTACGTAGCCAATAAAAATAAGATGAACAAAGTTATTAATTATCCTTATAATAATCATATAACACTTGCTTGATGTAAACATTTAATCGTTTAATGCCCGTTTACATTGAATGAGTCATGATTCATTTCAGTTTACGCGATTTGCTTAACGATTTTTTTGTTATTTAAAAGCAAAGGTAAAACCCTAAAATTAGATTTTAGTGGATTAAATAATGTAATTTGCTTCATGACGTTCCCACATCGGCGTGTAATTGTTCTTAGAAGCGTTGTTAACTCCACGGTTATTATAATTCTTACGCATCTCATGCATCTCCTCATTTAAGCTCTGGAATTGAGAATCTATTTTTATAGTTAGAGCTTCCAATTTTTCCATTACTCGAGAGTTATCTTCATTGCTGTTACTTCCATCGGCGAAAGCAACAGATTTTTGATGCTGATCGTTTTTCGATTTAGTGGACCAATCAAGTTTAAAAAGGACTTTGTCATCAAGAAATTGAAAAGCTTGATTCGGACTTTTGTAGAGGAAGATTCCTCCATAAGTTTTGTCTAGGATTCCTTGAGTGGATTCGTCTAGACCGTGATAAAATAATTGAATAATAGCTCCTTTGGTCAGACCATGCCCATGCCACTTTCGAAGCATGTTCTTCAGTCGTAACCAGGCTTCGGTTAGACTTTCACATACGTTTTGAGAGAAATTTCTGATTTCAAGTAAAAGAAGGTTAAATAACGAAGATGGAAAGAATCTGTTTATAAAAACTCTTCTCATTTGATCCCATGATGTTATAGACTCTTCATTAACTTCGTCAAACAAGGTTTTAGCTTTATTGCATAAGGATAAGGGAAATATTAAAAGCTTGACAGCTTCACTTTGAGTTTCACCATATTTAAACATGTCGCAGATTGCGAGAAATTTACGGATGTGGTCATGCGGGTCGGTCTGCAGATATCCATCGAATTTATTTTTCCAAATCATTTTCAAATGGGTACTATTGATAACAAATTTGTCATCAACATCGGGTCGAACAATGATAGAATTCGGAGTCAGTGTTACAGACTTAGCACTTTCCTACATGGGTTGATCATCGGGGTCTAAAATTATTATTTCTTGAAGTGGTGAATTGGGCTGAGGTTCGACATCTTCTTCGGATATATTTAAGGCGGAAACTTCATTAACGGAAGAATGTTGAGTTGAAGATTTGAGTACCTCGACCTCGATGGATTCTTTTTTGATAGTTTTAATTTTACAAGTCTTCTTTTTTCATATTTTTATTTAATTTAGATAATGGTTTTACGAGTTGTTTTCCCCAGGATCTTGGATTTATACATACTTTAAGAGTTTTGCAAAAAGACATTATGAACCAACCATTCACATAGGAATTAATGCCTATAGAAACTTGGTGTCTTGACGTCATTATCGGTTGGATTGGTTGGCAAAGTACCAAGCAGTCATTGTTTGTGCGGAGAAGATCGTTCGCATTCCCTAGGGAAATGAAACCTTAGTTGTTCATGGTGACGGAAGCAACCAGGGAAACGAGACTCGCTTGAACATCATCTTTGCACTATGGCGCAGGAGTACATGCTAAAAGGATGTCAGGTCTTTTTGGCACAAGTGACTACAAAAGAGACTGAAGACAAGTCAGAGAAGAAGTGACTTGAGGACGTACCAATCGTTCAAAATTTTACTAAAGTATTTCCTGAGGATTTGCCGGGTACACTGACTCGACAAGTGGAATTTCAAATCGAATTGATACCTAGTGCTGCACCCGTAGCACGGGCACCGTATTGATTGGTGCCTTCCGAAATGAAAGAGTTACCAGAGCAACTGAAAGAAATTTTTGACAAGGGCTTCATAAGACCCAGTTCCTCACCTTGGGGAGCTCCGGTCTTGTTTGTCAAGAAGAAGGATGGATCATTTCAAATGTGCATCGACTATCGAGAGCTGAACAAGTTACGGTGAAGATATCGTTATCCCCGTCCCAAGGATCGATGAATTATTTGACCAACTACTTGGATCATGTTTATTCGAAGTTTGACTTGCGATTCAGGTTATCACCAGCTTCGGGTACAGAGAGGATATTTTGAAAACAGGCATCAGAACTTGATCTGTCATTATGAGTTCCAAGTTATGCCATTTGTGCTTGACGAACGCACGCGGAATTTATGGATTCAAGAAAGCGTGTTGCAAGCCATTTTTGGATAATTTGTGATTGTCCGCTTATTGGATGATATCTTTCTACTCAAGAACAAGAAGGAACACAAAGGAACATCTTAAGGCATTCAGAATTGATTAAGAAAGAGGAGTTGTACGGATAAATTCTCTGAATGCGGAATTTTAGATTCCTAAGGTACAATTTCTCGAGGACACGTGATTTGATAGTCAAAGGAATACAGGGACCCCCCCAAGTTCGAATCTATAAAGAATTGGCATCTCCTAAAACACCAACGAAGATGTCGTTAATTTTTAGGTTTGTTGGGTACTATAGAAGTTTCATCGAAGGATTTTCGTAGATCCGCCAGCAATGGCCAAGATTACTCAAAAGGAGGTTCATATTCGTTTGGGGCGACATACAGAAAGCAAGCGTTTCAACTCGTTAAAGCAGAAAGTTGTGTATGTGCACAAAATTCTGGCTTTACTGAAGAAGCGGAGATTTTCATCGCATACTGCGGATGCTTCAATCAAAGGTTTGGGTGCTGTGGTGATGCAAAGAGAGCCGGGATTGCTTTTGCATCAGCATTTGAAAAATTCATGAGAAGAACTATACGACTCATGATTTGGAACTTGGAGCAGTAGTGTTCGCTCTCAAGATTTGGAGGCACTATCTGTATGGGACCATGTGTACGGTGTTTAATGATTATAAGAGTTTACAACACATTCTTAATCAGAAAGAGTTGAAAAGAGGCATGGTCGTAGGTTAGAGTTGCCTCGGTGATTACGATTGTGTGATTCGTAATCACCGGAAAGCGCAAATGTTGTTGCTGTTGCTTTGAGCAGGAAAGAAGCAATTGAACCTTTTAAGAGTCGAGCCTTAGTCATGGACTATTGGCTTGGATCTTCCTAAGAAATTCTTGTATGCTAGACTGAAGCACGAAAACCAGAGAAAATCAAGAACGATGATGTTGGAGGTATGTAATTGAAATTAAAGGATCCCTATGGAAACTTAGAATGGAAAAGTTAGAACCTCATGACGGATGGAAACTCTATGGTTAAATGGCAGGGAGTTGGTTACATAGTTACTTGTGATTGAGTGACTGTGATCATGCCGGTCCACAAGTCAAAATACTCTATTCAATCCAAGTTCTGACAGAGATGTACTAGGACATGAAGAAGCTATATTGGTGGCCCAATATGAAGTAACATCGCCCCTATTCGTTAGTGCAAATGTTTGACTTGTGCTAAGGGTCAAGGTTGAACATCAAAGGTATTGGGTTTTTGGTACAACCGAGATACCTCAATGGAAGTGGGACAACTCATATGTATTTTTTCACGAAAGTTCCTAAGTCGTCACAGGCTACGACACCATTTGGGTGATTGTTGACCGATCACTAGTCTGCAATCTTCATACTAATGAGGTGAAATGATACCTTGGAGAAACTAGCAAGAATTTACCTTAAAGGAGGTGGTCACGAGGCATGGGATACATATCTCAATCATTTGTGATCGCGACCCTAGGTTTGCATTAAATTTCTAGAGGTCACTTTAGAAGGCTTTGGGTACTAGCTTGGATATGAGTACTGCGTACCATCCACAAACATACGGACAAAGCGAGAGGACTATTCTAACTCTCGAGGATATGCTGTGTGCTTGTGCGATCGACTTTGAAAAGGGTTGGGTTAACCATTTGCCATTAGTCGAGTTCTCGTATAACAATAGCTATCACGCTAGCATCAAGGCTGTACCATTTAAAGCACTTTACGATCAAAAGTGTCGTTCACCTGTGTGTTGGGCTAAGGTTGGACAAGTGTAACTCATTGGTCCGGAATTAGTTCAAGAAACAACCGAGAAGATCATCCAGATCAAGCAAAGGATACAAGTCGTCCGTGATAGGCAAAAGAGTTACGCCGATTTAAAGCGTCAGCCGATGGAATTCCAAGTTGGGGATAAAGTTATGCTTAAAGTTTCACCTTGGAAAGGGGTCATATGTTTTGGCTAACGGGAGAAGTTGAACCCTAGGTACGTTGGACCATTCAAGGTGTTGGAAAAGGTTGGATCCGTTGCATACAAGCTTGAGCTTCCTGAAGAGCTGAGCAGGGTTCACAATACGTTTCATGTATCCAACCTGAAAAAGTGCTATGCCGACGAACCATTAGCCGTTCCGTTGGATGGACTACATTTTGATGACAAGCTTTAATTCGTTGAGGAACCAGTCGAAATCATAGATCGTGAAGTCAAACAGTTGAGGCGAAGCCATGTCCCAATTGTCAATGTTCGATGGAACTCTAGGCGAGGCCCTGAGTTTACATGGGAACGTGAAGATCAATTCTGGAAGAAATATCCACACCTCTTCACAAAGACTGCACCGTCGTCAAGTGCCGCGTTTTAAGCCTTGAGGACAAGGCTCACTTAACGGGGGGAGACTATAACACCCCGTGTTTTAGGGTCATTTACAATGTCAATAAATTCACTATGTATTTTTAGTATTGTACGCGTTTGCTTTTAAATCGTAATCGTTAAGTTAAATCGCGTAAGCTAAAAATTATCGTTCAATGTAAACGGGCATCAAACAATTAAATGTTTACATCAAGCAAGTGTTAAGTAATTATTTTGAGGATAATTATTAACTTTGTTCTTTTTATTTTTATTGGTTGCGTAAAGTGTTTACGTTTCGCGATAAAATACGTTTAGGCATTCCCGGAACCACCACAATTTATCTACGCTTCAACGAATACCCATTATTATTTCTCAATGCTCAAAGTTTATAAAACTTTACCCATAATACCAAGTGGGACGTCCCACTTAAAGGAAATAAGCCAAGACTTATCCATTTTCAAGTTATACTTCTAAATAAAAGACTACAACTTATAAAAGCTCAAGTAATACTTTCATTTTATACAAGTATTAACTCAAAATATCCAAGATATTAGCTAGTCACTTCCTTCCTTGAATTCATGGGTTAATCTACATCTAAGGAGACATAAGGACATATAACCTTAACTATGGTATTGTGCAAGTATGGCTTAACAAGACTTCTATCATGACTAGTGATTTACATCACTAGTCACCCCTAATTTCTTCACCAATTGCCCCCCCATGTGGTTTCTTAGACTTTTGGTCTTTGTTATATCAACTTTGACTAGCCTAGTGCATATATATCTCATGTACTACAAGTAATAACATACACAACACAAAACACTTAAGAAAATCAACACCATTTCTCTCCTTTCTTCTTACTAGGCCACGACAAGAAAACAACCCACCCAAATAATTCATACAACTTATTTTACCACTTATACAAGTAAACTAAGATCATATCTAAGGTGATACAAGAAGGTTTGGAAGCTTGGTTGGTTGATTAAGAGTGTTAATCAAAAGAGAAGCAAGATTAGGGTTTCATATTAGATTAGGGTTTCTTGGTTGTGAAAGCTAGGGTTTTATATCTAAACAAGGGTTTAGATATTGTGGTCTACCATATTACATCATTATAAGGTTATCTAAAACTCTTTATAACCTTACATTTATCATTTTATGTATATAGAAGTTCTATGTAGTTAATCACCATTTAGGACACTTTTAAACATGTAAAATAGACTTGTACTTATAATCATGGTTTTGTATACTCTTACACATGTTATATGGTTGTAAATATCATGTCATGAAGGAAATATAAGTATTGTATCATGTTGGTTTAAGTGTAAAAAGTATATGTGTAAACTAGTTAATTAAAAGTTACTTAAGAAAGTTTAGGATTTATAAGTGTTGTTAAGGACATGTTAACTTAGAAACTTGGACAAAAACTTTTAATAACAAAGACGTGCTCGAAAGAATCGCTAAAAACGGAGCTATAACGAATAAAATACGACATTTACGGGTTTTACGATAACTAAATCTATAAAAATAATTTTATAAACTATTATGAACAGTAAAAGTACTGTTCACCAGTAGGTCAAAAATATGAAAATGTAATATTTTGATAACTCGTCTTAATACGAAATCGTGGACATAAGAAATGTAAGAAACGAGCTTAAAACGAAGAAATCGCGTCGTTTTTGTTATTGAGATATTTATAAACGTTTTAACTTTATAAATATGATTTCACAAACACGATTAGATGGTGATGTAGCTATATAGAATTGTATATGGTAGTAGTTATTCAAAGTGCATAGTACTTATACGACCTATATTGGATTAGGTTGCATTCCGTCATTTTCGTGACGCATTTTCTGTTGTATTTGGATTATCATTAACTCAAGGTGAGTTCATAGCCCCACGTTTTACATTTTAATGATTTACAAGTTTTGGGGTGATAAACATATGCATGTTTTACAATTGGACACAAGTGGACACTTCACATTTACGATTACGTGTTTGCCTAAGTAGCGATAGATAACCCTGTCTGAGCCCATTATCATGAACTGTCAATTACTAGGATTGTGAGCGCGAATGTTATGAATAGAGCTATTGGGATTGATATCCCCGTTCGGGTGATTAGCTATCACTGGACAAACGAACTTATACCATGTCGGACGTAGGATGTTGCAGGTTAGAACATCAACACGGGCAATGTTAGCAATTTATATTGCATTTCATACATGTCGAGCTTCAATGTCATGAGCTTAGGGAAACATAATTACATTTTATGATATTTGCATCTGTTGCATTATCATGGGGGAAATCTTGCGGTCTCACATTATACATTTTATAAACCTATGATTTCACTCAACAATATGTTGATGTTTTAAGCAATGTTTTTCAGGAGATCAATAAGCACGAGGTGCAAGGGATACATTGGTGGTCTTAAATTTTAGATGTCATATGCATGAAGATTTGGTTGCATTACATTTTGGGATAATTGTTATGAACTTAAATCTTGTATTTTAAACAATAAACATGTAAAGCTTCGGGCTTTTGTAACAACACTTTGCTAAACCCAATGTATTAGTTTTAAACGACTTTTAATGGTCGTTCTTATATTATCTTGTGTTATTGATCTATGAAGTACCACCCCCAACCCATATTCCGCTGCGACCCAAATTTGGGGGTGTTATATTTTGGTACGAGTGCGAGATCTCATTCATCTTATCTTCTTCACTTACCTTCAGTAATGGTGGGATCTTGTTGCATTATTCATTAGTGTGGTGTTTAAACCTCGGATGTGATCGCAACATTTGGTAAGTTACTTCTTCATTACCATTGTGAATGGTAATCATTCCTTCAAATTGTTTTGCATTAATCCCAACTTCTTTTAAAAACGGTTCACCAAAAATAACATCGCCCATTCCTTCATCACGATAAGCATCCATATCTTTTGAAACTACAATATCTATTAAGATAGAAAAAGTTCCAACAAAGATAGGTATGTTCATTAAGGCTCCAACTACATTATTTCCCTTGTATTCTAATTTATCATTCATTATAGAATTATGAAACTTTTTGGACATTACATTTACGTACAAGATAAGGAAAAAATTAGCGTGTAAAAATTCAAAACCTATCATGCAAGAGAACTTCAAGTTGTAGGCACAATCAATATGGATCTTCTTATCGTGGTCGTAATCACTAGGATATCCAAAAATTTTGCTAACTATTCTAGCATCATTCTTAGCTCTGAATTCCTCAACTACCTCACCTTCCTCAATGGTGGGCATTAAATCATCACCTTGATCTCTCCTAAGCTCTAATGGTACATTAAAATCATTTAGTTCCATGTAATCCTCAAAGAAAGGGTCTAATGATCTATTCAACACCAAAGTCTCTCCCA
>BQNB010143079.1:1194-17039 GCA_026074375.1 Tanacetum coccineum | reverse complement strand
ACGATAAAATGTCCCACCTTTGATGTCCCACTTTTGTTGTCCCGCCTCTGGTGTCCCACCACAAGGATGTACCACCTATGACGTCCACTCTATAGTGTCCCATCTATGATATTCCATTCGGATCATCTATCAAGGATTCAAAAATAAATATATTTTTTTTTTTTTTATTGAAGGAATTTCTGGAGATTAATGAATGATTATTATGATGAATAGATGAAGGATTGAAAATGGATCTAAGACAAATTGTATTTTGTAAGAGGCTAATCTTGCGAAACCCTTTAGATCCAAACCCTAGATCCAAAAGATGATTTGTGTGTGTGTGTGTGTGTGTGTGTGTGTGTGTGTGTGTGTGTGTGTGTGTCTTCTTTCGAATTACAATGTGTTTTTTGTTTTTAAATATATATAAAAAAATTATTTGGATATATATGACAATTTTTATGTTTAAGAAGAATATATATGTAATTTTAAGTTTATGTTGGATATATATGCAATTTTTAGTCATTGAAGGGATATATATGCAATTCTCTATTGAAAAGATTGTTTCAAAAGCTTAAAACAAATTTTAGAGCCAAGGAAGGATCACCCGAGTTCATACCAGTGATCAATATTAAGTGTGACGTTCAAGATAAGATATCATAACTATGAAATTGTGAAGCTAAAAAGCATTTAACATTAACATTAATCTTTATACTTGCAGAAGTATAATAACACGTTCAGAAAAGTACTTACTGTATAAACTATATAGTAATGAAATGACAGACTCCATATGAACCATTTTTATCTAGACTGTAAATAAACCTTATTTACTAATATGTACTGTACCATATTTCTTCCTTGTACCAAAATAAACCTGACAATCACAATTCATACTCGGCTTATGTTATTTGTACCCTCTGAAACACCGTTTGTACCCACGGGTTTTTTGCGGTTTTTTTTTTGTATTTTTATAATTTTGTATATGTTATAAAACTGTGACACGGAAAAAACGGAACGAAAAATATAAAGTTTAACAGGTCAAAAGTATGAAACTATCAAAAATTACGAAACACAAACTGATAAAAAGCTGCGTTGCACTGTAAAAAAAAGGGTACAAAAGAAATCTTTTGTACCTTTTAGCACTATTTAGTGCGTCGGGGGTACCAATAGGGGTACCCTTCATACTCAGCGTGTTTTAGGATGTCATTTATTCTTCCTTATACCGAAGTGACTTCTTGGCGTGTTTGAGTTACCTTTCACATTGAATATAGATAACTACACACTGCGAATTGAATTACACATTGAATACACACTGTGAATTACACATTGACTTACCTTTCACATTGAATATTATGAACTACACACTTAACTACACATTGTATAATTTTTTAGCTTAATAAAACAAGAAGGCACAAAACAAATGTCACACATACACCGAACCTTATTTTCATCCACCAGTCAAACATCTTTTTTTAGTTTAACAAACAAGAACTCACAAAACAAATATTTCACATAGACGGAACCTCACAAGCCAAAGACGGATGGATCTTCATTTTCATCAACCACTCATCATCCCCCCATAAAGACGAGTCCTCATCATGCCAACGTACAAGAAATTGAAAGTCAAATCAATCGATCTATAACAAGATTAGAAAGCGCATGGTTCAACTACACATCCATCTTGTCCAGTTATATCATCATATGTTAGATCAGACTTTTTTTTTATATGTGTTGAACCGGCCGGTTTCCGGTCCGGCGGTTTGACCCGGGTCGACCAAAACCCGACGGTTCAATCCGGTTCGAGTTTCAGCGAAAATCCGGCTCACAACGGACCGGTCATCACTCCGGCTTACGGTTCAACCGGTTGAACCGGCCGGGTTGAACCGGTATTTAAAACATTGCTTATAACGGTGATTGACAGATTTAAAAATATGCTAATTATGCATAGTTCATTCTCACTTTTCCTTCACCACAAGAAAAAAGAGCTTTAGTGTCGACATGAAAATCTGTAAAATTTGTCATTAAACTGGGTTAGTCACGAAAATCAAGGTCGCCATTTGTTGTCACTATAGCTCCGTCACAAAGTAGAAGGTGACGAAATTGAAATTCAACACTAATTAGTGACGAGCTTTATAAAATGGAGCATGCATGAGTCTACATCTTTATGCAGCACGTACATAACATTATTATTGTTATTTATTATGTACTCGTGTACAGTTCGTTATTTATGCAACATCGTAGTAAACTCCCATAGTAAATGAAAAAAATAACATTACCAATCTAATGATAGGTGCTAAACTAATAAATGAAGTGGTTTAAATTTTGTGAGTCGATAACACAACCTTGTACATGACACATGCGTATGTCCTTATCAAAATTTAAGAGGCAAAATTTAACCCATTTAAAATTTTAAAATTTTCAAAATTTCAAACTTTCAAATTTAAATTTATTCAACCCTTCTTTTTAGTATAAATAAAAGGCTTGAGTGTTGGGGTAAATTACACAATCTCAAAACATATTATAAAAACGTAAAAACACTCTCAAAAATGTCATCCGTTGGAGAATCAACAACCAATCTTACCGTGGTTGATGTCACACCCCTAAATCGGGTCGCATCGGAAATAGGAATCCGAGGGCGTGACGTCATACATATCTCAAACACAAGTACAGAGAACGACTACTAAGGGACGTTTTAAAAATAAATACCGTTGCATTGATAAAATAAATATATTCTTTACAATAATTTAAATGGTTTAAATAGTAATATGCGGAAGCTTAAATAAGTTTTGAATAGTTGACAACAGTATTTAAAGATAGATGAAGTTCTTGAAAGACCGGGCCATGCATGAGACACCACATAGCACATCAAAGATATCCACAGCTAAGCACCTGAGAAAACACGCTTAAAACGTCAATATAAAGTTAGTGAATTCATAGGTTTAGATGAAATGTAAGTTTGGACCACAAGATTTATAATAATTATTGCATGGTATACAATATCCGAAAAGTATTTACGTTGCACTAAGCTCATGGCACCGAAACTGATGTTTGCTAGCAGTTGAATGCCAAATAAAGTTTGCCAATTAGGTATCTAACTCAAAATACCTAGGAAATCCGACATGTTATACGCCCGTTTGATCAGAATTCCGATACAAGTAAGAATCACCAATACCTGGAAGGGGATTATCAGTCCCAATATTACTAGCACTCACGCTTACTAACGGTTCATGATAAGGCAGTAGTGAGCTAAAGGTATTTAGGCATTTCACGTAAACAAGTAAAAGTTTCAATACGGTACTTGTGTCCAAATTTAAAAGCAAACAGTGTTCTCACCCCAAAAGTTATAAAATATATGTAAACGAGTAAAATGTGGGGTTTTGAACTCACCTTAAGCAATGATGAGTGAAAAGAAATCAACGAAAGAATAATAAAGTCACGAGATCCTAACCGCGACCTAATTAAACGACATGCATTAGGGGAAAGAAATATGTAACGAAACGATGCATAAATCATTTTTAGAGATC
Source organism: Tanacetum coccineum (assembly GCA_026074375.1). Classification (NCBI taxonomy): domain Eukaryota; kingdom Viridiplantae; phylum Streptophyta; class Magnoliopsida; order Asterales; family Asteraceae; genus Tanacetum; species Tanacetum coccineum. Next base: position 13,539 of record BQNB010143079.1, on the reverse strand, counting down.
AATAGCATCCATATGTGTTTGTGTCTTAGTTTAATTAGTAAAAACGTGTCTTTACGAAGAAAATAGGTTTTTACTTAAGTTACGACACTTAGACGGAAAATTACTATTTTTGGAAAGTTTTTATTTTTGGAAAGTTTAGAAATCCCGGACGTTAATGACGTCCCCTAATATGTGATAAGTTCGTTTTAATCCTAAACGCACTAAGGAGAAACTTAAACCTCTAACTTCCATTTTCATCTCGCTAATATATATTTTATTAAATAAGGACTTACTATTTTTAGTAACTTCTAACGTTTTTGAAATACAGTTTTTAGAAAGTTTCTAACACGCCCTAATATGTTTCTAGCGTGCCTTAATATCATATAAGTGATACAATAGCATTCGCAAAGGATTTCAAAACTCAACGGACTCAAAAACGCTTGAAATGTCATTTTTACTATTTAATCAACACTTAATTTAATTATAGTGTCTCAAAAACGACTAAACTTTCTCATGGTATATCTCTTTCGTTTTTAACTTTCAAGCTTAAAGAAATTCGTTATGTTTAGTGAAATTTCATTCCGAACGACTTTTATTTTATACAATTTAGCCGGTTCAGACCCGAAAGGGGTCAAAACACACGATTTAAAACTGCTCAGAATGTACCAAACAGTTTAGCTGAAAAGTGTTTCCAAACTCGTTCGACCATAACTTTCTCGGTTTAAAGCCGATTTTGGTGTTCTTTATATCAAAATTTCCGTAGCGACATATGCTGACATATTTCCAAGGTTTTAACATTTTTAAACCACCTAAACTGTTTTCAGACATAATTCCTTGGCCTCTTAGGCTGAGTGCATTGCCTTGCCATATGCCCTTCACCCTGACAATTGTAACACTTAACAACCCTTGCTTAAACTACTGTGTTATTTCCCCCTGAGCTTGTAGCATTTCCTTTAGTTCTTGTTCTAGCAAAACTCTGACCCTGTTTCCCTTGTACTTGTTGAATAGTAACCCTGCCATCTTGAATGGTAGCTTGGCTTTTTGAATTGGAAGATGTTCTGAGTTGGTAGTTGTTTGAAGAAAAACGTGATGCCATTACAGTTTACATGAATGCCATTTCTTTGTTGAGGCAAGCAATAGGATCATCACCTGATAGAAATGATAGAACAACAAGACCTGAGTCTAGTTGGGGAAACTCAGCTTGTGGTTGTTGTGAAATTAAAGGGGAATGATATGCATTTTGAGGAACTGATGGTGTTGGATAACTGATTTGAGTTTGGTAAGCAGTTTGGTATTGTTGTGAATGATGAGGTGCTTCATAAGGTCGTGACTGTGGTGAAGGAGAGTACATTTGTTGACCAAGTGATGAAAGCTGATGTTTATACAGAGGAGGATTGTACTGAGAATGATGGATGTTCAGGTAAGACGGTGTGTGATGATAGTTACCAACCAAGTCAAGTGGATTCGGATACCTTTCACGCATCATACGGACTTCATGAGCATGTGCCTCGTGTTGGCTGAGATATGCATAAAGCTGATCATAATTGGTTTCATGCAAATCCCTTGCTAACTTAACATCTGTTACAAATTTGCTCCACTCGGGCTGAAGATCATTAAAAAACTTTGTGTTTATTTGACTTGATCAATTGGCCTCAATTGCTATTTTTTGTTATGATCATTACGCTGGCTGTTTAGCCAACTGCAAATAATATTTCATAAGTGTTCACCCTTGATGGAAGTAATCTATATCTAAACTCATTATACAAACTTAATCACGTTTTGTCTGGTTAAAGTTTCGTGCCTTTCATGAGTAACCTAACTCTGTCCTAAATTTCTTTAGCCACTTTGTGATGATTGACGGGGAGCGTTAGAGATCAGTCGTGAAAGGTTTTGATGAACAAGTGGTTTGGCTTTATGATCACATCAGCTGGAATCTTCTCTATTCTCTGATAGTTCTTCAAAGTCCTTATCCGGAGTACATACCATTTTCTTTCAATCTTTGAGGCTAGATAAGTGGACCTTTAAGAACTGAGTCATGAATCATTCTACCGTGTTCCTCACCTTGTATGTACAACAACATACGACTCTGTCAGGAGTCATACATTGTCTTTTCAGGCATAGGAGGACGATTATAAGAAAACTGTGATTATTTAGGTGTTGAGGTTATAATTGTGTATTGTGTAAAATGATTGATGGAATGAATTGATGTGAAATTTGATCGATAGTGGAAAAAAGTGCCCGCCAACACATCGCTATGATAAAGAGGATGTTGTTGAAGGTTGGGATTAAGATTTTATACTCACTGATTTACAAATATTAATAAACTCACTGAAACTAGCTAAAAATTTCGGGTGATTTTACTAACAGTTTGCACATCCATAACCTGTTTGAGAATATAACCCTTTTAATATTTCGCACAACTGGTTTGTGGATAATTTGCACAATGTACAAATGTGTTGTGTAATATTTCGCACAACTGTTCCTGTGTAATATTTCGCACAAATGTTCATGTGTAATATTTCGCACAAATGTTCATGTGTAACTTGTTTCGCACAATAAGTCTAAAACATTTGGTAGAGTTTTGTTTCGCACAATTAAACATGTAAACTCGTTTCGCACAATAATTACACAAACATAGTTCGCAAAAATATGACACAAAACATATTTCGCAAGATTCTTCAGAAACACATTTCGCACAAACAAAAAAACAAGATAAAACACAAAAAATCACCTAAACACCACCCTTTTTGATGTTTTTTCTTGATTTCTTTTGTACAACTAAGTATCTTAAGCCTAGATCTTTGATAAAAACATAAACTTTAAGGTTTTTAACACAAAAATCTTATTGTTTTAATAATTCGTACGCGTGACTCTCGAACACAAAAGAAAAATGATTTTCCAAGATCAAAACGCACACAAACTCACGATATCACCCCATGGAGACAGATACCAATGGTAGAATATCAAATCACGCACCAATCTATGAAAGAAAGAAAGAAATCTAGAGAGAGAGAAAGTGGTTGGAACAAACTAGAGAGATAAAGAAATATGTTATTAGTGAATGAACCAACACTCTCTCCATGAGATGGAGAGGGCTTTTATAGTCTTACAAAGGGGCCGACCTTGGGCCTTTAGTGCGGATTTGAGAGATAATTTATTTACAAACTATATATATGTGTACTTTGATAAGATTTGGTTTTTGCCTTGCCATTATGAATTAGCAGGTGTTCTTCTTGCCATGTTCCACCACAACCCTGGACCGGAACTCAAAAGCAAATGTATGCATCATATGGAATGCATTCCACACTACTGGTTTATAATCTATCATTCAGCTGCCGCCTCAAATTGCTTATCAACCGGTCACTTTTCATGTCATTGAGTCAGTTAGACCTATAAATCATCCATTTGACGCTTGGGGTGTTTTGGCGAGTTTAATTAGGTAGCTTATTGGCTTATTACAATTTCATAACACAACAAGTATTTTAATCAGGCTTACTTAACACATATAAGGTTTTTTTAGAGCCATTGTGATGATACTTATCTAAAAGAGCTTATAAGCTAATAAGCATAAACTCTTTTTAAAAGCTGACTAGAACACCCCTTCAAAACAGTACCAAAAAACTTATTTGGCACAAATAAGATCTTTTTTAAAAGAGCTTATTTAGCTAATAAGCATAAACTCTTTTTAAGAAGCTAACACAAACACCCCTTAAATCAATTCATGCAATAACAATTCATTCATCTTTATAAAAAAGTAATAATTTCAAGGTTAAATTAATTTAATAAGAAATATTTAGCTTTTTTTATTTTTTATAAAAAAAGTTTAACTGATTTAGTTATTACTCAATTGGGAAATAATTGATTTTTTTAAATATAAAATTCCTCGTTTGAGAGATTTTGCTTTATTATATAAAAGATCGTCACCTTTAAACACAATTAGCTAAAAACATTGGGCCTAAGCTAGCCCATATTTAGTATGTTTCTTCATCGAATGGATTAGTGTAGATGGTAAAAAACATCATGAGATAGTGGTGAATATTTTTCATGATTTTAAGAATAGATTGGAGATGATTAACCCTTGCTCCATTTGTTTTCTACCCGAGGAAACCATCGAATTTGATACTTTTTTTTTACCTTTTTACGTTGGTTTTAGTTTTACATTAATTTAGCTTAAAGATTTGTTTTTGACACACATATGTGGGATTCTATGCTTAAAGGTTTAACCTTTAAGTAACTTATTTGGATTTAAATATGGGTAAATTGTAATCGTTCCACGGTTTGACCCATTTATGACCATGATAGATTAGTGTGTACAATACTCGATTTGGTTAGAATCAATTAGCTTTGGGTACATAGACTTCCAAGTGTAAAGTGTTTGTTTTTATGACAACTCTAAGACTTATCGTATACGTTTGTACTAAAAATGATTAGGTTTGCCGCTTGATTTCATAACAGAGCCATAATTCTGGCTGGCATAGAAGTTGTTGAGTTATGAAGACTGATATAGGCTCCGATGTGTGTGGCGCAGGTGGCGCAACCCCAAGTTAATCCAGATTCAACGATAGCTCAGGTAGAGCAAATCACGCCGTTCACATAGTGTGGGACAGGTGTCCAGCGACTCTATAACATGTTGCATCATGTATCATTGGAGGGGAGGCTTATTGTAGTACTGGGTTTGAGGGGATGATTGTTGGGTGCAAACTCAATCCCACATCGGTAGAATATGTAAACCGAAGATAGGTCTCACACTTATAAATACCCCCTTCATTGTAATTGTAAACTTGTATCTAAGGATCTGGGTGTGTGTGTCTTGTACCCCCATGCAGTTTAGCACGGGTCGTGCAGTTGGCACGATCGTGCAGTTTAGCACGCGTCGTGCAGTTTGGCACGAGCCTGAGCAGTTTAGCTCAGATCTTAATAATATCTCTCTGGTTTGATCCCGCGGACTGCCACGACTATCCTAGTCGTGGATACCACGTTATATCTTGCGTCGATTATATTCCGCGTTTACTTTCTGTAAGCCTTGTTTGTATTCTTTGTTTGTCCGAGTGGTGTGTGCAGGAGTTATATGCCGTACAAAGGTCTGTACAGAGGTGTGTGCAGGTGCCATATACCCTAACAAAGTGGTATCAAAGCCAGGATACAATAAACAATGGCAAAAGACGGTAAGCTAAAGATCGACAGTATGATGGTTATGATTTCGGTTTCTGTAAGACGAAGATCAAAGACTCTCTATATCAGAACAAGCTTTAGGAGCCTTTGGCAAAAGCCAAACCTGCAGGTATGAAGGCTTTGTTGTTATTATCTTCATAGCCCTAGAGTTGGTCAAGCACTGTAACAGCAGTTAGTGGTTCGTGTAGAACTACTAAGCTAACGCTCAAAGGGATTCGAGATTTCATTCTTTGTTGAAGATATTCGTAGGAAGACATCCAAAGAATATACGAATTATTTGTTAAGTGCAGAGCACATATACAGGGCAGAGGGTATGACAGAGGGCAGGAAGCAGAACAGAAACAAGTCGAAATCATGGAAGATAAGAGAGATAAAGTACAGGCAGAATATCACGTGTTGAAATTGCAACCAGAATGGCTACTTTTCAAAATCAGTGTTCGAAGCTTGTAGCCGCTAGGGATAAGGTGGTTAACATGGCAGCTAGAGACTCTAATGACGCATTAGTATGTTGCGTTGAGAATACGGTTGTGGATCGTATTATGGATTATGGTGCATCATTCCATGCTACCTATTGCAAAGAAGAGTTAGAAAGGTTCAAGCTATGCTCTGGTAAGGTTCGTTTAGCAGATGACAAGACTCTAGACATTACATGCGTTGGGGATGTTGTCCTTAAAACTTCTTTTGGTACAAATTGGACTCTGAAAGATGTTAGGTACATTCTGATTGTAGAAGTTTATACTAAATATATAATATATGATAAAATATAGAATATATATAAGTCTAAAAATCAACAAGATCAATAAAAGGTTACTAAAGATAGTTTGGTGATAGCTCATGGGAACAAACATGGAAGCCTGTATATGGTTGAGGTACACCCCAGGGGGATTGGCGCAATTATTAATGGTAGTGGCATTGCAGCTGTGTAATCACCAAGACTATGGTGAATGTAGCAATTGGTAATGAGCATTTACTTCCAAAGGCAAAACGTTTCAGATGTACAAACATAGATATGGATTCTTTCTTTCATAATGTAAAAGAAGACAAGAAACTACAGAGGTGAGCAAGTTCATACAGAAAGCTATGGCCCTACATTTATTGCATCAATCAAGGATCTCGTTACTATGATACTGTTACTCAAGACTGCAGCAGAGTTGTCGGTAGGTAAATGCAAACTATTAGTAAAGTGTTTGAAGTTTGATTAATGTTAGAGAGTTATAATTATCGATAGTTTTGTGTCGAGAACGGGATTGTGATGCTGAAAATGGTCCTGGAAACACCTTGCTGAAAGATTAAGCCGAACATTGAGCAGAGAGCACGGGGATTCGTGCAGAGGCTCCGAAGATGTTATGGGCAGATTCAGTTAGTACGACCTACTTAATCTATGGCATACCCTACGTTCCGATAGGGTTGCGTATTCCAGAGGAGGAATGGCGAGGGAAGGATACTTCTCGCACACTTGAAGGTATTTAGTTGTGACTCATTTGTTAAAGTGAAAGATGTTTGCGGAGAAGCCATGAAATGTACAATCATAGGCAGTGGCTCAGATGAAATGCGATACAGCTTTCGGCATACGAAGAGTCACCAGGTTATCCGAAGCAGAGATATTACATTTGCTGACTCAATTTATGGAGCCAGGTCTGCGACATATACAATAGCCTTACGTAGACCTATACAGAAGAGTCAAGTGGGAGTTATAGGACATTCCAGATAACCTTGCAGAGAATGATAGCATAGTTGCAGAGCATGGGTTAAGTTCAAATCACTCAGAGCCAAGGTGGGAGCTTAGATACGAGTGAGGGGTCCGAAAATAGTGGGAGCTTCGAGGATAGTGGAAGATCAGATGAAGAATACTCTGAAGACGGAGCATCCTACAATAAGGGAGGCTCCGAGACTCCACATGTACGAATTTCCACCAGAGAGTCCAGGGCTCCGATAAGGTACTCTCCATCAGCAAACTATTTGCTACTGACAGAGAACGATAAACCAGAGTCTTATTCAGAAGCCTTGAGTATCAAAGAATCCGTACAGTAGAAGAAGGCTATTATTGAAGAGATGGTTTCACTTGAAAAGAACCAGACGTGTTTCTTAGTCAGAATATCAGCAGGAAAGAAGGCATCACAAAGATTGTGGATGTTCAAGGTTAAAGAAGAGCATGATGGCAGCAAAAGGTACAAGGCTCGATTGGTGGTTAAGGGTTTCCAACAGAAACGAGGGGTAGACTACAATGAGATCTTCTCTCCAGTTGTGAAAATGACTCCAATCAGGTTAGTCTTGAGTATTGTAGTTGCAGGAGCCTTCTTATGTGGGAGCCTTAAATGATACATCTACACAGCACAAAAGCGAGGGTTTTCAACTAGCTGGGTAAGAAGAAAACCTAGAGTCCAGATTGAAGGAAATTATGTACGGACTGATTCAAGCACAGAGACAATGGTACTTGAAATTTGACAGTTTTATGCAAAAGGATAAAGTGCGAGTTACGTTCCATGAACCAATATTGCTACTCTAAGAAGATGGTTCATCCTGTATTAGACAACTGTTAAAGGTTGATGACTTGTTGGTCGCAGGCTCCGACATGGCAGAGTTCAACAAGCCTAAGTGGCAGTTGCCCTTAGTGTTCGAGATGAAGGATAGCGCTCTAAGAACAGAGTGCTTGGTTATGTGCTTACATTGGTGTTAAAAATAGTCCGAGAGGGAGTCTAGACTACAAAAAGATTATCACTATGTTAACTATAGAAGTCTAGTTTATGACAGTAACAAAGCAATCAGAGGTTGATATGGTTGAAGAATTCTTTGAAGAAGTTAGACTGAGCTCAGGCAGAAAGTGTTTAATACTGTGACAGATATACTAAGAGTTTGATTCATCTTGCGAAGAATCTAAAGGTTTGCAGTTGAGCAAAGCATGTTCGGATATTGATAAGTGAATGGTCCTTATCTTTGTTGAATTCTAGAACAAGAGCCTATGCAGAGATGTTCACCAGGTTGGTGATGAAAGAGAAGTTAAAGCTTTAAGCAGCCTCAACTTGCCTCTGAGATTACTGATGAATGGAGGATGGTGTCTTACCAGAGAGAGGTTATTCCCAGTTTAATGATGTTAGTTCAGGATACCTTGTATCGAAATCTTCCTAGCCCTGTTTTGGTTGGTGCCGCGTGTTTTTATGTTCGGCGGTACAGAAAGGTTGGAGCAGTAGCATTGTTAAAGGGAAGGTGGTTTGAAGTTTACAGAGATTACTTCAGACGGAGAGGAGTGAAGTTATCAGCCTCCAAGTAGGAGATTGTTGAGTTGTAAAGACTGATATAGGCCCCGATGTGTGTGGCGCAGGTGGCGCAACCCTAAGTTAATCCAGATTTAACAATCGCTCAGGTAGAGCAGATCACGCCGTTCAAATAGAGTGGGACACGTGGTCCAACGACTCTAGAACATGTTGCGTCCTGTATCGTTGGAAGAAAGACCTATTGTAGTACTGGGTTTGAGGGGAGGATTGTTGGGTGCAAACCCAATCCCACATCGGTAGAATATGTAAACTGAAGATATGTCTCACACTTATAAATACCCCCCTCATTGTAATTGTAAACTTGTATCTAAGGATTTAGGTGTGTGTGTATCTTGTACCCCGTGCAGTTTAGCACGGGTCGTGCAGTTGGCTCGATCGTGCGGTTTAGCACGCGTCGTGCAGTTTGGCACGATCGTGCAGTTTGGCACGAGCCTGAGCAGTTTAGCTCATAGCTAAATAATATCTCTCTGGTTTGATCCAGTGGACTGCCACGACTATCCTAGTCGAGGATACCACGTTATATCTTGTGTCGATTATATTCCACATTTACTTTCTGTAAGCCATGTTTGTATTCTTTGTTTGTCCGAGTGGTGTGTGCAGGAGCTATATGCCGTACAGAGGTGTGTGCAGGTGCCAGATACCCTAACAGAAGTCTCTCGCGTAGGCGAGGGAGATGCATTTTAGGTACCGGTGGTATTGGACAAGAAAAAAGGGAATAATTTCTTTCTTCTTTCTGCCTTTATTTCCCATGATGACTGCTTACGTACAAGATTTGATTTTGTTACTGCTCTAAGACTCGTAAATGCTTGTGATAAAAGGGTAAACGGATGAGGTTTTCCTCGGATGAAGGCAGGTCTTTTACTCATATGTATACGACCTAAGAGGGGTCCCCGTGACCGTTTTCAAACGCTTTCCTTGGCTACCCCTATAATGTTTACCTAGTGACGTTTAAACCTAGAGACCTCTCGTGCCTTACCACTAGGGCACCTTGGTAGTGGTTATACTACTTGTGATAGGGAGGTGATTTAGTCACGGTAAAAGATTGATTCATCCACAGAAATTAAGATTGTAATTACATATCTACCCATGACACGTAAATAACATCAAATTTAATGTGGACCGTCATGTTATTTCTAAAATTTACCCTTGACATTTACATTCATTCCCAACTATGTCTTATATTATAGATTTGCAAATATTATAACTGAAACATGGAAACATGTATGGCAGCCAAAAAGCGACTTCTTTCTATACGAGACCTCATCTTCTTCAAAGTCTGGTCCAAATATATAATACATGTCAATTTGAAGAGAAATGAACAACGACCTGTAACTCTGTAAGCACTACTATACCGTTGGCACGTGTCAACAGTGACGGAACCAGTAAAATAGCTTATGGGGGGCAAAAATTTTTTTGACAATAGCAACAAAATGTAGAAGAAAAAACTATGATCGAAATGATAAATCGAGTATTGTTACTTAAAGATGAAAGATTTATAAGGTTTTAAAGTGTTGAATGTTGGGTTTTAGTATGAGGGCACTTTTGAAAAAATTGTGCCAATTTACATTTTGGGCACACGTAGATGGTAGTGTGCGCATAGTTGTGTAAAGTTAAGTTTGACTGGACTGTTAAAACTCAGACTCAAAACTTGACCCGAGTTTAATAGGTTGCGTTTAGTTGGAGAACAATTTCTATCATTTTCTATTTCCTGTTTCGTAGAAAAAAGTAAGGGGTTTTCATCTCCACAAAACAATTGAAAATTTAAAAAACGCGTTTAGTTAGAGAAACATATGTTTGTGTTTTCCATTTTGCAAAACTAGAAAACATGTTCAAGTGTTGTTATTTTCTATCTCAAATTTGTATATTTACTTTTGTAATATTATAAAAACATATTCGAAACACAAAAACAAATATTATAAACTAACCAAATAAATTATACTGTAAAACAACTAAAAAAGTCAAATACGAGAAAGTAACGAATTTAAAAAGTAAACTTTAACATCAATCAACATGAAAAAAATCTTCAAACGACTACGATTCAACATAAAAACAATAATTTCGTCACTAAACACACCTACGCATGACGATATCTATTTTAACATCACACTGGAGCACCTCGTGCAGCACGACGACTCGTATATTTTTCCATTTTTACGTTTGCGTCTGGTTTTTTACGTTTTCCCGTTTTTACGTTTTCGCCCGTTTTTTTACGATTTTGTCCCTTTTGTTTTACGTTTTCATTCGTTGTTTACGTTTTTTTCGTCTAGTTTTTTTACGTTTTCGTCTGTTTTTTTTACGGTTTTCGTCCCTTTTTTGCTTTTTCGTCTGTTTTTTACGATTTGTCTACTTTTTTACGTTTTTGACGTTTTTACATTTTCACCCGTTTTTACGATTTCATCCGTTTTTTACGATTTTGTCCCTTTTGTTTTACGTTTTCATCCATTTTTTACGAAAGCAAACGTAAAAAACTGGCGAAAGCGTAAAAAAACTGTCAGAATCGTAAAAAACGGCCCAAAACGTAAAAAAAAACAGATGAAAACGTAAAAAAACTGTCAAAATCGTAAAAGACGGGCGAAAACGTAAAAGACGGACGAAAACGTAAAAAACGGACGAAAACGTAAAAAAACTGTCAAAATCGTAAAAAACAGGGGGAAACGTAAAAAAACGTACGAAATCGGAAAAAAACTATCAAAATAGTAAAAAACATACGAAAGCTTAAAAAAAGTATGAAAATGTAAAAAAAAACAGACGCAAAACTTAAAAAAACAGATGAAAACGTAAAAAAGCGGTCGCAATCGTAAAAAAGGGCGAAAACGTAAAAACGGACGAAAGCGTAAAAAACGGACGAAACGTAAAAAAACTGTCGAAAACGTAAAAAACAGACGAAAACGTAAAAAACGGACGAAAACGTAAAAAAAAGAACGAAAACGTATAAAAACGGACGATGTAGTAAAAAACGGACGAAAATGTAAAAACGGACGAAAACGTTCTGACCCGTGCCCATTTTGCCCGGTGCCTGCTCGACCCGATAGTAAAAAACATACTAAAGCTTAAAAAAACGTACGAAAAATGTAAAAAAAACAGACGCAAAACGTAAAAAAAACAGATGAAAACGTAAAAAAGCGGTCGAAATCGTAAAAAATGGCGAAAACGTAAAAAACGGACGAAAGCGTAAAAAAAGGACGAAACGTAAAAAAATTGTAGAAAACGTAAAAAACAGACGAAAACGTAAAAAACGGACTAAAACGTAAAAAATGGACGAAAACGTATAAAAACGGACAATGTAGTAAAAAACGGACGAAAACGTAAAAACGGACGAAAACATTCTGACCCGTGCCCATTTTGCCCGGTGCCTGCTCGACCCGCCCGGTTTGCCACCTCTAGGTGTTTTAGTGTTATATGGGAAATAAGGGGGGAAATAAATCCGGGTGTCATAAAAGGAAAACGGGGAAAACAAAATAAAGTTGTTTTCTAGTTTTGTGTATAAAAGGAGAAAATAAAGATTTTGTGTTTTGTAGAGAATTTTGTTGAAAAACGACGATTTGAACGCGATCTCTGTTTTTCTTGTTTTCTACAAAACATTTTGTGAAAAACAAGGGTGTTTTCCCCTAACTAAACGCAGCTAGGGGTGTCAAAAAAGTCGACCCGACCCGAACCCGAACCGACCCTATTTGGGTCGGGTCACTTGGGTGAAAATTCTTATTCGGGTCAACCCGACTAACCCGAGTTTTAAATATGGTCGGGTATCGGGTTGAAATGTTTTGGCTAACTAGGGTTCGGGTCAACCCGATTGACCCGAATAAAGATTTGTTTTATTTTTTTAATATAAAATAATAGATTTTCTTTTTTTTAGAACGACAAATTATATTAAGAAACTAGCAAGGCGCTAGGAAAATTACAAAGATAAGGATCTAGGACATTT
>BQNB010143078.1:0-15956 GCA_026074375.1 Tanacetum coccineum | reverse complement strand
CTATTGGGTGGTGAGGAGGGTTTGGCCGGCCACATTAAGGGGGGGGGGGGAGTGTTTCTATGTTTTTTTTATTTTATTTTATATAATGCAAGTATCATTTGATGAATATTAGTGAATTTGTATAAGTTGGATACAATCGGTAAATACGTAAAATGTTGTAAAAATGTAACTTTTCGGATAGCTTATGATTTTGTTAAATTATGTTTTCCCATATGTTTTGACATTGTTATAATGTTACTTGAGCATATCGTTGGTCGTTAGGACCATTAACTAGGATCGTTAGGTCAAAGGTGCGTTCGTATAACTTGGGTTCCTAGTAAAACAAGCGTTAAATGCTAAAAATAGTATGACCACATAAAAGTGACTCCCTAAATAGTTAGAAGAGTCAATTATCATATGATTGCTTTCAGTTACTGACCTCAAAAATTGACGGGTGTTACAGGTTAGCAAGATTGGTGGTCAATCACATCATTTCCCTTTAATTTAGGAGAGCAGATATCCAATTTCCCTTTTCTCCATAATTGACAGCTATCAATAGTTATTTTCTATATTTGGATCATTATAAATCTGTATAAATAGTGGTTGTCTTCATCATTGTAATATGTAGAAAAAACTCCTCAAACCAATTACCTTAACAAACCTTAAATATATAAACAAAAAATAAAGATACATCTACAGTAGCTAAATGCCAATAAAGTCAATTTGTACATTCATTTATACATACTATTAAAAAGAACTTTATGATGATGTCATTTTGAATAGGTGGTATGCAATTAGGCTATCAAGTGAAAGTTTGCTAATGTCATAAATTCTATTTTTTAATTTACCACTTTACCACTTTACCAAATTAATATACGGTATTTTTGCTTTCTTTTTACTTTTTCTTTTCCTTTTTGCGCACTCCTTAAAAGTAGGCTTGCAGACTTGCAGTACTTTTTAGTCACTTTCTTGAAAATAAGATATCTCTTTAATCAAGAATTTAAAATTTAAATCTATCTCATATCTTTTTATCTCATTTTGCAACTAACTTTTTTTCTGCACGGTTGTCACAATCAGCTTTAGTTTACAGTTTTTTAAAGGTATGTTACAAGATTTAATCTCAAGAACGCTTAAATTCATCATCCAACTTTAGATATTTTATCATAGGATTTCAGTTAGAATTGAATGGATATCTGATGTGTTTGTGTTTGTGTTTTCATCTTTGTAGGTGAGTTGATTGGTGTTTTTAATAGTTTACAGTTTACATCATCAAAGGTAATATACTTTTGTTGAATCTATTCATTATGGTCTATAAACTTTGACATATCTATCTTGGTTTTGGATCGATTGTTTGTAGTTCAAGGATGCCATTGTTTTGTTTTCGTTTGTTTATTACATGCTAAGGTTAATGGTCAAGAAGATGAGTCAATGTATAATTCTAATTTTGAAGCTTTGTTTCTAATCCATGAAGTATGTTGTCTTACCCTTTTTCAACTTTACAAGTTACTATAGAATTTATTGAACAACTTGTACAAGATTGTGTAAATTGTAGCTTTTATTTGAATGACTTTTTTATGAAAATTGTAGTTTTTGTTTGAGAAAATGTTTACTTTAGTCAATGAACCTGCAAGAAACTTTTACTTTTGATGAAATGTTGTTTTTAAGTCAACTATTTAATGATTTGTCTAGATACAAATCTTATTATTGTTGATCAGATAGGTAACTAGAGTTTAACATGGGCTCTTTAATGTCTTATTACTTGACAACTCGGCATTTGAGATAATAATGAGTGTGTTGTAATTGATTTTTTTTCATAAGAGGAATAATACAGGCTATAGAATTAAAAACTCACAATATTATTTAATATGAACTTAGTCTGCTTTGTTCCCATCTCTATACTGAATTTTAAATTATACTTTAATATGAACTTAGTCTACATTTGTTCATTATCTATATACTTTTAAGTTATTAACTTCTACAATATTTTGGTTATCTTGGTGTAATATTGACATCGGGTTCAAATATTTTAGGATCAATTTGATTTTTAAATATCAGAGTAATTTCTTAATTTTAGGTAATAACATCTTTTTGATTTTGCAGGACAAGCTGCGAATGTGTTTAGAAACCATTACTACTCAGACTTAGAAGTGTTGCTTAAATACTACGGTTGGTACTTGGTAGTATGTTGCATTGGTCATGTGGCATTATCTCCTGAAGCATCTAAGGCTTTGTATAAAAAAATTATGTGGTTAGGAATATAAAGATGTTTCGAGCTGTTCATAGGAGACCTGCAAATTGGTACAACAATCACGATATGCTTCTGTTTAATGACTTGGTTTTAATTTCAGTTTGCTTATTCTTCGAGTATCGTGTTTGGTTTTTTTGTTCGCTGTGCTGCTTAAATGGTTCATGATCTTCTAAAGTTGATTTTTTTATTACGTGTTTGTGAGTTTTGACCAACTATTTTCTTATGTTTTTTGTTATTGCATTAACTATTCCATCAATTGATAAGATGAATGTTTGACAACTTTATTTCGAATTCCTAAAGGTAACATTACATGTTTAAGATTATATATGCACTTTGCCATTCATGAAAATAGTGAAAATTTTTAAGATCCAACTATCTAAGCATGCTATCTTCTCAAATTAATTATGATCATTCATGTGAGCTAACATTGATGTATCAATTATTTGTTTACTGTATATGATTATACAATAGAGCCTTAACGCCTAGATTAAGTACTTGATTTGTTGAATACCTTCATATCTTTGGTTCAGTAAGTCTCCTTGCATTTCGGTTTCTCTTAAACTTTAGATTGAATTTTAGTCCCATAATTTCATTGCTTAGTTAATTTTACTTGGGTATTGTTGTATTATTGGGTATGTACTATTATTTGGATAATTCCTGATACCATTTTCCAATAAAAAAATTGTTAATATGGATCACATGAACCTTAACAATAAGGAGCCTTTTTTAGCTCTTGATCTAAGTTTTTTTACAATGGCATATTGGCATCCTTTTAAGGGAGCAAGAAATTTTGGTGATGAGATAGGCAGGCTAGGAGTTCTAGATGTTGAAACAGTTGTTATGGGCATCTTATTTTGATATTGAATTCAACCCATTTGAACCGGAAGTTTTGCTATGAACCTGAGCAACTACTATTTTTGGTCATTTTTAATTCCTTTTTATGAACTATATAAAAATGTTGATTGTACTTCTTTGTTTCATTTCTTTAATAATCTGTTTGGTTTATGCATTATCACTAGCTTAATCTGTTATTCTCGGTACAAATTTTATGCATTGGATTTAATCGAGTACTTATGTTGCCCGTGTTGAACACGGGTTATGAGCTAGTAGATATTTAAATAGTAGTAATAAATATTAAGACCTATACCAGACTAGGTATATAAAACCAGAAGCAAACGTGTTGTCAAAAATCTATTTTTCTTGTTTTTTTAATATAAATTTACCGAAATGTTATTTAGGGTTTGATAATTTATAGTGTAAATTACACTGTTGGTCCTCAAAGTCCACCCCGTTTGCGGATTCAGTCTCTCGTTTTGAAAATCGGTGGAAATGGTCTCAAAAGTGGACTTTTTGGTGCGTGTTTTGTCCCAAGGGATGAATGATCGTTAAGTCGCTTCGTTAGTGATGAGTTCTATTGTAATTTCGCATTAAAAGTATTATAGTGCACCCTTGGTCCCTAAGTATAATTTTTTTGGTGTACACCTGTACACTTCCCATCACATCACCATTTAATATATTCATTATTCACTTCACTTACACCTCTCATACCTATCATTTCACAAGATTATTCCTGCCCGAATCATATTCCTACTGTCTCACAAATCACTCACACAACCATACCTATAGTATTTTCTTTGATCAAACCCCACATGCAATGGTGTTAGTGGACCACACAGTCAAGAATACTAGTAATCTTTAATGATATTATGCAAGAACTAGAGAGAGAAGTGGGTTGGAAAGTTTCTAGAGAGAGAAAGATAATAATATTATTAAGTGTGTGAAAATGAGAAAAATGAAACAACCAACCACCCTCTCCAAGACATGGAGAGGGTATATATACTACATACATAGGCCGGCCATGGGCTTTACTAAAGCTTCCATGGGCCTTGGGCCATATTAGCTTACTAAGCTTATCATATGTTAAACTACGGGCTAAGACTATTACAACTTGGAAGTGACCGATACTTTTCTTGTTTCCAACAATCTCCCCCTAAGGGAGGTCACTCCATTTTACAAAATTTAAACCTAGCATACTATGCTATATCTCTTAGTCTTTAGCTCGTAAACTTGACTTTCTCTTGTGAATATGTTGTAGTAATCTTTGACTTTAGGCTCGAGCTTGTTCCTTTATCTTTACTTGTAAGTGGAGATGTGATCTTGAGCACTGTGAGATCATCAACCAAGCATAATCTCGTTTCGCCATCTTGTGACTTTGTCATCTTGTGATCTTGTGACTTCTGGACCGACATGCTCATACCATTCTTGATTTGTTGACTTGGAAAGCTTTAATGTTGCATCTTTCTTGAAATTCTTTAACTTTAACACTTCGTCACTTCGAGAAAGACGTTCGGTATCAGAGTAGCAGAAGTCTTAAAACATGTACTTGAGCTTTCATGATGTCTTTATGTTTGTCGGTCGGGTATGAGCATGTGGTTATGAATCTTGTGAGTCAGCTGGAATCAGGTACCTTCACCACCATCTTTAAGTATCTTGCATTAAAACAGTTAGCAATAAAGCGGGGGGACGAATATGGGCTTTCGATTTGAAAATCAATCGACGTGTCACTTGCTAAAGTAGTTTTGTGGAAACATGAGAGTGTGATCATTTCGAAAATTGTCATCATTCCTTAATTCATAACTGGAACGAGTTTGATTCTTATAGAATCGACCAATATTTCTTTCTAGTGTCACAAGTTTGTTTCAAAAGGAATCGCCACAAGTCACCTACTCCATGAGCTTGTTTGTTGGTTGTACTCAAGCAGGATTCCCATTTCATTGTGAATAATATCACTCAGATGTTTTGCAAAATCACAAGGATAATGCGTAGGACTCTTAGTATTCTGAGTCCCAACTGAACAGATCTTGCGCATGTAAGGGTGATAGCCAACATTGTATAAATAAAAGATTGACTATATATAACATTGACTATGACATACTTTATTGTTATATGCAAAATCTACACAATAGTATTAAGAAGAACAATGAATACTAAACTTTGATTTCTATTAATCTGCTTTAAGGGTTACAGATTACTAACTATGATAAATAATGTTGAGGTGTGAATGATATTGGAAGTGATGATTTTCTCTAAACCATAAGACCTCTTTTATTGGTTAATGGGTCCAAGAGGTTACAAAGACTATTAATACTTTCTATATTATTCTACATCTAATACTATGAATGGTTTCATATTTCCTAGTCAAACCCATTCAATATATTTAATACACATTAATGCATTTCTAATAAAACCATGTAAACTAAATATTTAGCATAATGTGTTCTTCCATCTTGTTGTAACTCTCATCAACATAATAACTCAACATTTATTGTGTAATCTCTATTATTAATCCGTGATTCTTGTAACTTGTTTCAACCATCATTAATTACCATCATTAGTATTTAATTTGTACGGCCTGTCTTTTAGTAATTATGCCTAGCAGTATTTATGTGTTTATTAACGCTATTCTAGCAGTATTCATAGAAATCTTTCCAGTTCTAATTAGTAAATGCTTTTGGAACAAATTGGTTTTGATGATTCATTCTTTGCACATTGTTCCATATTAGCCTAATCTCCCTTTGACTAGACCCCTTACACATCCTATTGTCTAACTCAACTTGTTTAGCCATCCTTTTCTCATAAAAATCACAATCTCTAATAAGATGGCTAAAACTTCCACATACAAACATGCCTTTTTGGTATTACCAAATCCCAACCCAGTTTTTTAAACTTAAAACCACTACATCCTTTTTATCAGGCTTTAGGACTTCTGATACATGTGTTTTGTTCTATAAAGTTTGCTAGGGAGTTTTTACATGCTTATCGTATTAATAAAAAGCAAAACTAGGTTTTCCTGTTCTTTTGTGGGTAGAGACACATGTTTATCTTCACTATCTGATTCATACTCCTCAATGATAGGAGCATCAGGCCAAACTTTAGGTTCACATACTACTTTGGGTTTATTGACAATTGGTTCGGGCATAGATTCATGTGTTTCTTCACTACAATTTGATTCACAAGAATTAAGTACAATGCTTCTTAGCATTCAGATTCACTAGGTTTAGATTGCTTTGGACCATATGTAAATTGTGAGTCATCTATTTCTTTATTAGGTCCAGAAGGGATGTAGATCCCTGTCATTGGAGGGGGAACAACATGCATCCCCTCTGCATATCTATCATTCACATGACTATCTTCTGTTTCACTTAACTGGTTCCTTTGCATCAAATTGTAGTTTTCTGCCAGTCTTTTTGTAGAACTTCTTTATTCTCATCGAAATCATGGCCACCTGCCATTTCAAGTCCATTTCTTCTAAGTCATATTCATCAAGTTGTTCCAAGTCCTCATGATCCAGTTAAGGGCAACTTGATTGATTAGCAAGCAATGAGTATGATGAAGTTTGTTCACACTGCAAGTTTTGACCAGAAGGATTAGAAACACTATAAGCGGTACTAACATCATTAGTACTACTGATGTTCTCAGAGACAAATGCTACATTTTGCGTGCTAGAGGATGATGCAGTAGAGCCTTTTACATCATTCTCAAAGACTCTTAGATTATTATAAAGATCATTAAAGTTGAGACTGTTTACTCCTAGTTTGGTCCTCATAACTAAGGAAGCTTGAGACCAGGCAGAAGGTAGAGATCTAAGGAATTTCTGATTTGCATCCTCAGTGGATACACCTGCTCCATGAATCTTTAATTGACTCAGAAGACTTTGGAACCTGTCATAGCCTTTATAAAGCCCTTCTGAGTTTGATACAGAGAATCCTTCAAACTGTTGCTTTAAGATATACTTTTGCATCTTCTTTGATTTGTCATTTCCACCAAATCTGGATTTGATGGCATCCCACATCTCTTTTGTATCATTCATCTTATGAAATTTAGCAAGATGATCTTTTGGTAGAGCCATAAGCAAAGTGGTCCTTGCTTTTCTTTCTCTTTCTCTGGCTACAATTTCTTCTGCAATTCTTAGAGGCAGAACCTTGATTTGTCCTTGTGTATCTGTGGTGATTGATACAGGACCATTCCCATTTTGTATAACCTCCCAGATTGGATAGTCTGTATGAGCCAAATAATGTTCCATTTTTATGGCCCATATATCATATTCTCCCTTTTTGAGAATAGGAAGTTTGATGGTTGATACAGTATGAGGAGACATGTTTAGTTTTGTAGGATGGAGATGTATAACTGGATTTGTTTATTCTTCTTACTTGTTCTTCTTATTTAGAGTTTCTCAAAGGCTTCGGATACCACTTGCGAGTCCCTTGTTGATAGATCTCTGCAGCCTATTAAGGATGATAGCCAATGATGTATATATACAAATTGATAGTAGAAACATGTTTATGAATACTAAGTGATAATGCGGAATCTTAACACAAGTACTATAGAAGAACAATGAACAAATCTAAATATTATTTCTTTTAATTGCTTTGAGTGAGTACAGATTATAACTATGAGTTATGATTTTGTTGGATATATTGAAACTCGTTCTACATACTATGCAGGAGGGATCCTATTTATAGACAAAGTAAATCCTTAATAGCTTACAAAACGCCCGTTACCATATCTTTTCCTATAATTTCTTGCCATACATATTCTTAAACGGTACTAACTTATTTCTTATATCGGTACTTCTTAACATGATCCTGTAACTTTACATTTTGTACTGTCACAGTATATCTATAACATCCAGGTTACTAACTATTTATACTGTCGGTACTAAGTTAGGAAAACGTAATTCCCAACAGGTTCTTAGATTATATGGAAGATATGATTTATCTTAAGGTTTAAAATCTCATTTAGGATCATATAGCATGTTTTTTAAGGATCATATAGCATGAATATAAGATAAAGTGGAAAATTTTAAAAATGATAAAATTCAAATTTTAGCACCTTGACCAGGTTTAGAAGATCTCCCTAAACCACCATTTCGGATCTCGATTATAGATGGGAGCTCCGTAGTTCCGGTGGTTTGGAACCCTAAAAAATGACCAGAACCTGGTTTTGGCCTCCAAAATCCAAACCACATAGCAAGCAAACATTTTAACATAGCATGGCATCTATAGATAGATTAATCCCATATGCATAGAAAACAATTACAGTCATCAACATTTAAAATACTATCGAAGCATTCAAGCTAAAACAAGGTTAATAATCCAAATAAAATAAAATTCAAAAAAGTTAAATTGTCTCATTCATTGCCTTTGCCCATTAACGACATCCCTTCATCAACATCCTTCCATCCTATGCATGCCCAGTGCTATATTCTCTCATTGAAATCCCTCATGTCTCCCTTGGTTCATCTGACATGTTTTTCACTATTGAGGAGATGCTCTATGGTAAGACCTAGGGTGGGAAAGCTTGGTGCTAGGTTATTCTCATTATCCGAGGGGGCTGTTGCAGATGAGGAGGAAATAATGCATTGGGTCGTGTGGACTTACCTCATTTTTGGGGCTTATTTGGAGGTGGCCTTTTGGGTTGCTTTGCTTAAAGGCGTAGGGACGTTCTTCTAGGAACAATGAATGTAGCGGTCATCAAATGGATGATTTTCCATTCTTTCCTTGAGATTCTTAAAGAAACGAGTTAGAATCATACCTTATGGTAAGACTTTGTCAACTTCGTTCTTAAAAGTTGTACATACTTCGCTGAACTACAGAGTAGGCGAGATTGTAATGATATACAACCTCTCTAAGGAATACAACTTCAAGCAAATTGATCCTTGTACTTGGTTTCATTTCCTATCGTCTTACATACAAAATAAAATGCTTTTTCCACTAAAGGACAAGCTCACATGGTTTCAAGTGATCAAGAAGTTCATTCGTCTCGATTTGATTTGGTAATTTTTGCACTAGTCCATGTTTGGTTTGATTTTCAAAGGTTACTCTTTGGTGAATTATAGTACGAATGTCCTCAAGAGGAGGAAGGCTTGAATTGTATGGAGGAACTTGCTCCAAGGTGTTTTCAAGTTGATCTAGTGACCAAAGATCAGAATAAAGACATGTGCCTTGATTTGGAAGTGATGTTAGTTTAGCGAATTGATCTAGAGAAATGTTGAATTCATGTCCATTGATATCAAATGTCATAAAGAGGCGGTTATCTTCTAAATATCTATTAAGACGTAGGGTTTTGTAGAAATTCATAATGAACCTAGGACATATTTCCTCATCTAAAGAGAGAAGGCGTTCAAAACCGATCCTATTGAATTTGTCTAGGGTTTCTTGGGTCATATCTTGGTAGAAAGAAGTGTCAATGGCTCTCCCCTCGTAAACAAATCATTTTTCAAGGTTTCTATAGACTTCCTTGAGTTCCTTGGACATGTTGGGATCATTGTAGATTTTTGGTGAGCATTTCGCAAATTGTTTCTGATGATCATAGTTGATAATCACTTGGCATTTTGTACCTAAGTGTTTTATAGTGATTTCAATAAGGTATTGACAAATTTTTTTGATCAATTTATGCCGATTAATAGTTGTGTGTCTATTTTTGCATAACAATGTGAATGTGCGACTTTGCTTGATTCAAAACTAAATTAACTAATAGTACTTAAGCAAATCTATATAGCCTCATAATGTTTATATATTGCTCGTATTTGGAGTGCAGAATGGTTGCAATATGAATTATGCATTTCGTTTGGAACATTCACGAGAACGAATGCACAAAGAAACAAATGATGAAAAGGTTTTTACGTTTTGTAATAAACAATGATAAGGTTAAAACAATCATTTTTTGTTCCATAAATCCTAGACGTGAGAATTTTATTTGAAAAATATAGTTTGGGGTTTTTGCCAAAATTTGATTTTCACCAATAAAGTCAATTATGCAATCCTAGTATCTACGGGAAGCAAAATAGTTATACATTACAATATCCTAGTCTAAATTGTGTATAAATTAACTGAAAATTAAAATCCTTAAATTATTTGATTTTATGCAAATCGATACCCTTAGACTCAGAATTAAGAAGAAATTAAGATGAAATCACTTACAATTTATGTTTGGAATTGATGATTTATTGATAATCTTTAAAATTTATTGCTCCAATTGCTGATTTGTTGAAGTTCTTGATTAGGGTTTGTGTTTTTCGTTCGTGTGGGGTTTTTAGATAAGATAATTATGTGGTCCCTATTTTTTTAAACCTGGTATATACCCGCTATATCTGATTGACGGATCTACCAAAACAACGGACATATCTGGTTAAGGTGGATCCGTAGATCCGTAGGAGGCAAAAAAAGGCAGAGTTCGATTTCACAAAAATTAGGCATTGGTGTTATCTTTTTGGAAATTAGAGGGGCTTATATATGTTACAAATATGGTGTGTTTAAGTTTTCGGAGTCGACATCCAAGTTTTTGAGCATAACATGGTAGTTTATCGTAAATCTCCAAATGATTTTCACAATGTAGATCCTACTTGGAGTCTGTATGTAACACATCCTTATTGGGTCGCAGCGGATTAGGGGTGGGGCGTGTTACTTGCTCAGATCAAAAAACCAAGATAATATATAGAACGAACAAAAAGTCATTTTCTAATTGATACATTGGTTTTTTAACAAATGTTTGATATAAATAGCCGAAGCTTTAACTTCGTTCATTAGTTAGTTTACCAATAGATACTGGTTCACAAAACCACATTAGTTTCCAAAACATAATGCAACCATTTCTTTAGCATGACATCACCCAAAAACAAAACTCACCAATGTATCCTTGGCACTTATGCTTAACTGATCTCTGAAAAAATCTATTGCTTTAAAACGTCAACAATAATGTTGATTGAATTTCATAGGTTTGACTAAATTTAATATATTGTAGAGACATCAAGATTTCCCAAGTTTTGATAATTTTCAACAGATGCAGACATCATATAAATGTAATTTCGTTGCCCTAAGCTCATGACCCTGAGGCTCGGCATAAATGAATACATATAATGGGCTCCTACATGCCCGTGATGATGTTCACCGAAAAACATATCCCTTATGGGGGGGGGTTTTTTTTGACTATTGGTATCGTTTCGTTTTGCCCAGTGATTGCTAATCACCCCGAACGGGGATGTACAATCCAATAGATTATTCATAACATTCGCGCTCAACATCTGTAACTGACTGTCAGATAATGGGCTCAACTTGGGTTTCTATCGTCTACTTAGGCTACCACGTATTCATAATGTAAAACTTATCCACTTGTGTATCAATTGTAAAAACTAATGCATGTTTCTCACCCAAAAATTAATAAAAAAACAAAATCATTTAAAAAATGTGGGGCTATGAAACTCACCTTGTTGTGCGTTTGACAAGTATATCTCAGGATAATGCCTAACGTAAATCTCAGATGCAAACTATTTATTTTAAGGTCGTATAAGTACTAAGAATAATAATTAACATCTACCATATACAATTATACATAGCTACATCACCATCTAATCGTTTTGGTAAAATTGTGTTTAATATGTTAAAACGTTTATAATTACCGTCTTAGTAAAACTGGCGTAACTTTCGACGTTTCAGTGTTCGTTTGAGGGTGTTCTTGGCGCTCATGTTTTCGTCTGTTAAGATGAGTTATCCAAAAATTTGACCATTTTCATATTTTTGGATCCTCGAATGACAGTGATTTTTAATGTTCATACAGATGTAAACTTCATTTTTAAAGTTTTATTTTATCATAAAAACCCGTAATGTCGTTTTTCTTCGTTATAGCTTCCGTTTTAGAGATTCTTTCGAGCACGTTCTCGTAATTGAAAGTTCTATTGATTTATGAGGTTTACAAAAATAAAAGTTTCTGTCATGAATAGTAACTTTTATAAAAATAGTTTTATAAAAGTATTTATTTATAAAATTACTTTTATAAACTCGAATTATCGTAAATGTCGTATTTTATTCGTTTTAGCTCCGTTTTTAGTAATTCTTTCAAGCACGTTCTCGTAATTGAAATTTCTATTTACTTATGAAGTTTACAAAAATTAATGTTTTTGTCATGAACAGTAACTTTTTATAAAAGTATTTTTATATATTTTAAGTATATAAACTTGCGTAATTCATAACTTCTTTGTTTTTTATTGAAAAATTACGTTTCTTATTGTTTTGGAATCCTAAAATTATGTATAATTTGTTAAAAATACCAAACTTTATGTTTTATATAATTTTTATAAAAGTTATTTTATAAACCCGTTTAATTAACGTATAACTCGTAATTAGCGTATCTTTTTCGTTATTAATCCATTTTTTGAGTTTCTTATCTTTTTGGAATCGTCATGAGGTGTACTATCTTTATAGTTCATAATATGGCTGTCATAGGACACGAACCAAAACAGCCCCTAAATGTCTTTTTGAGTTTATTTGTATAACTTTGTTTTTATAACTTACTTTCTATACTTTCCAACTTAATAATTACCACAAGCCTTTTATAATTACATATGTCATATGTCTTATATATATTAAAGTCCATTAGTTCATATCTTGTCCAAATATCCAAGTTAACAAGTTCCATAATGATACTTTTAATCACAACTTTCTTAAGAAATCCTTAAAACCCTAATTTGTACATATACATGTTTACACTTAACCAACAAGTTACAACACTTATAACCCCATTATATCATGATATTATCAACCTAATATCATATGAAAAAGTGTACAAAAGCATAATCACAAGTAAAAATCCTTTTTACATATTTAAAAGTCCTAAATGGTGATTTTACTATATAGAACATCATATACATATAAAATCATGAAAATGAAAAGATAAAGGTTTTAGGTAACCTTAGTGATGAATGATGACAATGAAAAATATGTGCTAAACCCTTGTTTAGACTTTAAACCCAAGCTTGCACACTTGAAAACCCTAGTTTTCTTAGAAAACCCTAATCTTGCAAAACTTTCTTCAATACTTGTAAATGGTTAACCAAGGCTTGGAAACATCTTAGTATATCTTAGGAATGATGTGTGTATGTGTGTATGCTCTTAGAAAATCAAGGTATGGATTGTATAAAAAGGGGTGTTGATGTCGTGGCTTATTGAGAGCAAAAAGGGAGAATGGTTTTGATTTTTGGTAAAGTGTTGAAGTGTTATCTATGTGTATACTTGCAAGTATTCTTTCTATATACTCATAAGCTAGTCAAGTGGTGATAGGAAAGTCTTGGGACACAAATGAGGAAATCAAGGAAGACCTTATGGTCATGGTATGGGCTTTGATTGAAATTGTCATAAGGTTTAATGAGATGTGTTGTACAATTTACTAGTTGCAAGATTTTCTTGATATTTCTTGTATGTATATCACCAAATCCGGCCAAACATTGATATATATGATATATTTTTATGATTTTTGAGTATTGGGTATAAATGTGGGTATTTGTTGAAGCGTAGAAAAGTTTTGGTGGTTCCGGGTATGCCTAAACGTATTTTATCGCGAAACGTAACAAATTTACGTAACCAATAAAAATAAAATGAACAAAGTTAATAATTATCCTCAAAATAATTACTTAACACTTGCTTGATGTAAACATTTAATTGTTTGATGCCCGTTTACATTGAATGATCATTTTTAGCTTACGCGATTTAGCTTAACGTTTACGATTTAAAAGCAAACGCGTACAATACAAAAGATACATTGTGAATTTATTGATGACGTCAATGACCCTAAAACACGGGGTGTTATAGTCTCCCCCCGTTAAGTGAGCCTTGTCCTCAAGGCTTAAGACGCGGCACTTGACGATGGTGCGGTCTTTGTGAAGAGGTGTGGATATTTCTTCCTGAATTGATCTTCGCGTTCCCATGTGAACTCAGGACCTCTCCTGGAGTTCCATCGAACCTTGACTAGTGGAATGCGGCTTCGCTTCAACCGTTTAACTTCACGGTCCATGATCTCAACGGGTTCCTCAACAAACTGAAGCTTGTCATCAAAATGAAGTCCATCCAACGGAACGGCTAACGGTTCGTCGGCATAGCACTTTTTCAAGTTGGATACATGAAATGTATTGTGAACCCTGCTTAGCTCTTCTGGAAGCTCAAGCTTGTAAGCAACCTCTCCAACCTTTTCTAACACCTTGAAAGGTCCAACATACCTAGGGTTTAACTTCCCCCGTTTGCCAAAACGTACGACCCCTTTCCAAGGCGAAACTTTAAGCATAACTTTATCCCCAACCTGAAATTCCATCGGTTTACGCTTTAAATCCGCGTAACTCTTTTGTCGATCGCGAGCAGCTTGCATTCTCTGCTTGATTTGAACGATCTTCTCAGTTGTTTCTTGCACTATTTCTGGACCAGTGAGTTGAACTTCTCCAACCTCGGCCCAACAAATATTGAATTTTGTGGGTCAAAAGGGATCAAGAGGGAATACAGTAATGCCAGAACTCCACAACAAAATGGAGTTGCTAAGAGGAAGAACAGGACCTTCCTTGGATGCCTTTGATGATCTTGATGCTGATTTAGCCCATGGTATGGACTATATGGACACAGAGGAAGCTGTGACTGAGGGGAGGCAAAGTAAAGAGACCGAGGAGCTAAATGTGACACATGATACAGAGGTTTTAGAAAAGGGAGGAAGCAATGAAGAACCAGTTAATGCTGCTGGTAATATAGGAGTTGGTACTGCTGTTAACATTAGTACTGCCAGTAGAACAGAAGTTAGTACTGCTACTCCAATGACTCCTCCTTGTAAATGTCTTTGAAGATGAAGATATTTTTCTTGCTGATGCTTTGGAAATGTTAAGTGACAAGGCAAAGCTTAAAGGAGTTGAAATCAAAGAAAAGAAAGATGCCGAAAAACCTGCAAGATCAATTTTTACCTTGAAGCCACTTTTAAAAATTGATCCTAAAGACAAAGGCAAAGGCGTTCTTAAGGAAGAACCTGAACCAGTAAAAGTAAAATCAAAGGATCAAGGTGAAGCACAAATTGAGAGAGATGCTGAAATAGCATTAAAGGTTTAAGCAGAACTTAATGAAGAAGCTAAATTGGAGAGACAAAGACAAGAGCAAGCATCTTTGAACTACATTGCAAATTTGTATGATGAAGTTCAAGCAAGAATAGATGCTGATCATGAATTAGTTGGGATAGTTGGTTGCAACACCCCTATTTGATCTCTTTGTAATTCTTTTTCTAGCTTCTTGCTAGTTGGTTTTATAATAGTTGCCGTTCTAAAAAAAAAAGTTACTTGCAGAGTAATTTGAAAATAGGAAGAAGCAGTTGGCTGAAAAAAGAGCAGCTGCAATCAGGAATAAACCTCCAACAAGATCTTAACTGAGAATCCTAATGATAACCTACCTTAAACATACAAGTAGATATAAACATGCACAGCTGAACAAAAAGACTCTTGAAGAGATTCAAGTATTATACATCAAGGAACAGGAAAGAATTGCATATTTTGTTCCTATTGGGTCTGAGGAGGATAAAAGATTAATTTAGAAGATGAATAAGAAGGTAGCAGGTGTACATGAGGAAAAGGCTCTTAAAGAACCTGACAGTACTAAAGTTGAAGTTAAGCAAGAAGGAAATAAAGAGAATACTAGAAAAAGACCAGGCAGAAGACTTAAGATGAAAGCAACAAAGAAGTCTAGAATGCAAAAGACAGACTCGGATCTTGAAGAAGAAGAGCATCTAAAGACTTTTCTGAAGCTAGTTCCAGATGAAGAAGAAATAATATATTATGAAGTCCTGTAGAAGAGATTTCCAATCATTAACTGGGAATCAAAATTCTATCATCTTGATAGACATGGAGCAGAGTGCATCTACTACAGGATCTTTAGAT
>BQNB010143077.1:2501-17040 GCA_026074375.1 Tanacetum coccineum | reverse complement strand
TGAATTGAGTTATGAAACTTTAACAAGAGTTTATTTAGGATCATATGAACATTATAAGGGTGTAGTAGTAGGTATGAAGATTATATAACCTGGGTTTGAGCTTATAGCTTGAAAACAGGTCGAAATCGGGACTTTTTGCTTCGTACGCCAAGAATAACGACTCCCGGGCTTCTTTCCTTGGTTTCTTTTACTTCGTTTCTGTTCTTGAGACTTCTTATGACCTCTTAGGATCTTCTTAGAGAAAAGTACTGCTGCTATTAAGGGTTATAGAGGAGGAAGTAGGGGATGAGTTGAAATGAAGAGTTTTACCCCCTATTTATAGTAGTTCGACCCTTAGAGGCCAAGCAAACTTAGGGATTAAGGTAAGGACAGGTGGGGATGATGTGGAAAGGCTATGGAGTGACAAGGATGGTCTATGGTTCATGGTGGAAGTTTGTGGAGGTGTTTGTGGTGGTGACTTAGCCGCGGCTACCTTAAGGACAAAGGAAGGAGATGTGGCTTCTTTTCTAGCCAAGAAATGGTTGAAGTAGCTTGGTAAGCTGCTATGGATCAAAGAGGTGCTTGTCATTGAGGTGCTAAAGTGCAAAGGAAAGATTAAAATGGGTTATTTTGTAAGAAAAGGGGTCACGGGTTCAAGTGAAGTGGGTTAGGGCATGGTTTGGGTTTTTAAGCTTGTAGTTCGAGTACACTTGGTTAATAATGATGGATTAAGGATCATAAGACTTGTATTAAGGATTATTAACAAGAATTGATAGGTGGTTCAGGTTTAAAATGGGTGAAAACGAGTAAACGGGTCATAGTTTGATATTAGGGTTTGTTTAGGGTTTCTTGGATTTAATTCTTGTACATTGTTGTTAATATGGTGAAATGATGATGGAATGTGATTTGTAATGTTGTAATTTATGTTATTACAACTTATTTGAGTATTGGTTTAGGTTTATAATTGATAAAAACAAAGAAACGGGTCATGGTTTAGTATTTTGCTCGGGTTAGGGTTTCTAGGTTTCATTTCATGAAATCTTATGAAATGAGGATGATTATGGAATGTAAATGAAGTATATGACTTGCTTGTAACTTGTACTTGATGTATTATACAAGTTTCCTTGGGAAAACAGAAGTAAAATGGCTATTTTAGATATCGTGCATTAATGACTTATACATTATGCTTTAAAGGACTTGTACCTTATTTTGGAGGGAAGGTATATTCAAATGAGATGTTATATGACTTGTATATATACTTTAGTAGCTTGTACATTTGCTTTAGATATTAACCTTTCAGGGAATTAGGGTTTAGAGGCATACGATAACGGTTTAAAGCCCGTCTTGATATAATGTTGCAAATGGTACATTATATGAGTAATGTACTTTGTAAAAATGATATTAAGATATTTACTTGACATGTTATGATGTTTGCTTGACATATATGTAGATAGGATTGCCATAGGTAGGTTGCGTGAGCTTGTTAACTTTAGTTATGCAAGTTATGTTGCATATTGAGATATTAGTAATGCAAGTAATGTAATAAAGCGAAAAATTTCCCTGAAAAAGGTGGTTCATATATAATAGATAGATAGTACATTGCATCTAACTTAATAGATGGATATTTACATTGATGAAAATTTACTGGTTGTTATAAAGCATATTGACATCAGATACCACTTCATCAAGGAGCAAGTGGAAAATGGGGTGGTTGAGCTATACTTCGTCAGAACATAATATGAGCTAGCAGATATCTTTACCAAGGCATTGGGACGAGAAAGACTTGAATTTCTTATCAACAAGCTTGGTCCTATTGCCATTTGTTTAGATTCATTCAACTGTGGCCTTTGTAGAATCAAACAATGCTCTAAACCTGCCGCTTCTGTACAATATTCACACTTTATATCTCCCCTTCCCCCCCCCCCCCCCCCCCCCCCACCCCCCCCCCCGGGGGATTCAATGTTATTATACCAGTTTAATTTGTTTTGGGTCTATGCAAATACTTGATTTTATCAGGCAACTCTTAAAAGTCAACTGGTGACAATAAAGGACATTCAGTGTCTGTGAAGGAGAATCTTGTTTTTCTTGTCAGAACATTTGTGAGACAGAAAAAGAGATTGGAAAGCTGTGTAGTTTCTTTCACATAAGCACACATCTCAAAAGTCATAAACTTTTCCAGTTTTATTTTACCTTTACCAGTTATGTAAACCTTTACTACTCCAAAGTGCAAAGGTGCCACCATGTAGTACGTGTATAGGTAAAAGGTAGGCTTTTGTAGCCTCAGTTCATGTGCTCCCTGTGAAACATACTACTATCAACAATCCTTTTTCTTAAGCTTTATGTGGAGCTTCTCAGCACTGCAATAAGATTGAAGTTTAGTTTCTCTTGGGGACCCAAGGGCCATCATTGGACTTGGGTGCTTTCCTGCCTGGTAGATCTGTAAAATTAACACATTTTCTCGAGTTTGATGCAACATTGTATTTGGAGACTTTATTGCCAATAATCTTTTTGTCTCTAATTTAACCTGCTAAGGGCTTACTTGTAAACAAAACAGTTTCCCACTTGCTCCCCACAAACACTAACTGTCTTTTGTCCATCAGTATTTAACCTTTTGAGTTTGAAAATTTTGACTTTTTTGGTGTGTTGTTCTATATAAGTGGCCTTCTAGTAGGTGACATGAGATTCTTGATGAAAAAACATTTCTTGGTTTAACTCATTCATAATAAGTAACAATATTAAACTTTGCTGACACACGGAATTAGTTGATACTGCTTTACCTGCTTACTTTATGTTAGCATATTAACTGGAATACTGCCAGTTCTAGTTTGTATGTTGATGGAACAAGCTTGTTTTGGTGTTTTCTAACCTCAGTTGCAGGTTGTTCTATAGACTGGTTTTATTCGCCTGTTGACCACATTACCTCCTTTACTTTTTTTTGATTCAATTTAACCTGTTTAGCCATCTTTTCTCATGGATAATCACACAATAGCTTTTAAGATTAAGTATGGCCAAATATCTGACCTCAATACTAAACAGATGGCCTTTTTAGTAAAATACCTATATTCCCAAACTCCTGCTTAGATGGCCAAAACTGCCACATACAAAACATGCCTTTTTAGAAAACCTATATCCCAAACCCAGCTTTTTGGACATAAAACCATTCCAGTCTTTCTTGTCAGCTTTAGGACTCTTATTACATGTGTTTTGTTCCTTAACAGTTTCCCTAGGAGATTTTACATGCTTAACAGTATTAACAAAAGCAAAACTAGGTTTTTCCTGTTCTTTTGAGGATTTAATCACATATTCATCATCACTATCTGACTTATATTCCTCAATAATAGGAGCATCAGACCAAACTTTTGGTTTACTAACAACTTTGGGTTCATTGACAATTGGTTCAGGCACAGATTCAAGTGTTTCTATACTAGAATTGGACTCACAAGAGTCAAAATCACTGGTTTGAGTATCAGATTCACTAGTTGTAGACTGTTTTGGACCATATGTAAATTGTGACTCATCTATTTCTTTATCAGGTCTTGGAGGCATGTAGATCCCTGTCATTGGAGGGGGAACTTCATGCATTCCTTCAACATTTGCAAATCTATCATTCATAGGACTATCTTCCACATCACTAGACCTACTGTCAAATACACTTTGAAAAACTTCATTTTCATAACTTAAAACACCTTCATGTATTTGATCTCCATAACCAAGCCCATATTTGTCCTTAGCACTCATCTGACTATTTAGCAGTTTGTTAAGGTTTTTAGAAGAACTTTGAAAATTTTTAAGTTTGGTTTTTAATTCTTCTTTTTCTTTTACAGCTTCTGCTAATAGTTTCTTATGATATGTGAGCACATCAGTTTTATCATCTAAATCAATTTTCATAAACCTAATTTTTTCTTCATAAGCTAATTGATTTTTCTGATGACAAACTAATTGAGCTTCTACTTTTGCTAAAGCTAGAGTATAGGCTTTTATTTCTATACTAGCATCACCAAGTTGTTCTCTCTGTTCATCATATAATTTTTTAAGTTTAGCATATGTTTCCACAAATTCTTTTGAACAAGATGGTACCTCAGTGTCTGAGCCTGAATTGCTGTAAGCCATCAAAGCAAAGTTCTCTTGCTCCTCTTCAGCATGACCATTCCAATCAACACCATCTCCATCAAGAGTTACCAAAGCTTTAGGTTCTTCCTGCTTTCCATATCTCCTCTCATTGTCTTTTGCTTTATACCCAGTGTTCCCTGCATCTCTCCTCCTGAAATCTTGATTCCCTTTTGATCTACACTCTCTAGCAAAATGCCCTGTCTTGTGACATTTGAAGCACTCGACTTTGGTTTTGTCAAAGCCAACTGGTTCCTTGGCATTAAACTGCAGCTTTCTCTCTGTCTTCTTGTAGAACTTCTTCAATCTCATAGAGATCATGGCTACTTGCCATTTCAAGTCCATTTCTTCTAAATCAAACTCATCAAGCTGCTCTAAATCCTCATGATCCAGTTGTGTACCACTGGATTGATTTGCAAAGAAATAGTACATGAGTTCATTAGTGTATGATGAAGAGTTTTCTATTTGTGAGTTATGACCAGAAGAAGTAGAAACACCATAAGTAGTACTAACATCATTAGTACTGCTAGTGCTTTCAGAAGAGATAAAGGCAACATTATGTGCACAATAAGATGATCTAGTAGAGCCTTTAACATCAGACTCAAAGACTCTAAGATTATTATAGAGATCATCAAAACTAAGACTGTCTCTTCGCCCTGCTTTAGTCCCTCATGACTAAGTATACTTGGGACAAGGAAGAAGGAGTAAGGACCTAAAGGCAACTTCTGATTGGCATCTTCTGTGGAGACCACCTACACCATTGATCTCCAAGTTACTCAAAAGACTCTGAAACCTTCTGTCATAAACCCATTTTGCAATCCTTCTAGATTGGGATGAGAGAAAAGCCTTTAAAACTTGTGTTGTCTTTAGAATGTCTTTCAGCATCTTTCTTAATTCATCAATTGCCACCGAAATTTGGTGGATTTGATAAGCTTCCCACATCTCTTTAGCAATCAGCAATCTGTTGAAATTTTGAGCTAAATGGTCTCTTCGGGGTACAGCGAGCCATAAGCAAGGTGGTCCTTGCTTTTCTTTCTCTCTCTCTAGCTAAAATTTCTTCAGCAGTTTTAGGAAGCAGAACCTTTATTACTCTATTTGTATTAGTTGAGACACTTACAGGACCATTTCCTTTTTGAATGACTTCCCATATAGGATAGTCTGTATGGCTCAAGTAATGTTCTATTTTCATGGCCCATATGTCATACTCACCTTTCTTCAGAATAGAGAGTTTGATGGTTGACAAAGTGTGAGGGGCTTGTGGTGTTGAAGATGGTGGTGGTGGTGGAGGTAGAGGATTTTCATCATCTGATCCTGCCATTTGAATAGATCTGAAAGGTTTAGGTTTGTAACTGATATGATTTGATTCTTCTTACTCAGAGTTTCTCTACAAGCTCTAATACCACTTGTAGATCCCAATCAATAGATCTTTCTAGCCTATTAAGGGTGGTAGCTAATCTGGATAAATCCAAACTAACTACAAGAGAAATAATGACTATAAACAATATAAGTTATGCGGAAACTAACTTATAATGCTAAGAAGAACAATGAATAAAACAATACTTTGATTACTATTAATCTGCTAGGTTACAGATTGCTAACTAATATTTGTAAAACATATATCTAACTAATACCCTTTTATACACCAAGGAAAACCCTAATGGACTTACAAAACGTGTTAAGAGATAATGCATATCTATTTCTATTATAACTCATGCATATCTCATAAGCAGTACTAATAAATACACTACCAGTACTAATTAACTAACTAGCAGTACTAATGAACTATCACTTAGTACTGGCAGTACTAACTATAACTAGCAGTACTAATATTACTACTGGCAGTACTAATGACTTGGTTTATATTCTTCAATCTTGGCTAGCAGTATAAATCTTCAAGTAGCAGTACTAAGTCCTTGAGCAGTATAAACTTGTAGAAGCCCTTTAATTCCCAACACCGTCACGAAGACTTTTCTTTGTAGTTCCACAGTGTTTTTTATATTTTTAGTGGTGAAATGTATTACGAAAACAAACCCCTGAGACGATTTGTAGCGTTCTTAGACGATTTGTAGCTGTTTTCGAGCCTTTTTAGCCTAAAGACTTCATATGTATTGAAGAGTTAAGTATTTTTTATAATTGATCAAGTATGTTTATCCTTATCTATTGGATTATGTCTTGCACTTGTCCTTCAATTGTTATGCAAGGCTAGCAAACTTAGTATTTACTTAGAGTTTGGCATGAAACTTGCTTAGTTTAATTGTTACTTCATACCGATTAACTTATTTGATTGTGTATTTAAGATTCCTTAATTTAGTATGAAACCTTATTAATGTATTCCCTTTTACTTAATTGCTTTTTAATCGATTGTCTACGATACGTAATTAACATCTGTCCCTCTAGATAATCGTTGAGAACATAAGCTAGTACCTGGATAACTTATGGTGTTAGTTCCCACATCCCTATAGTTAATAATATGGTAACTAACTTTAACACCCATGTCTAATGCCCGCCACTCTAGCAATTAGCTACGAAACTTGGACATCGAATGCTATTAGTTCGAAACGTTACATAGGAATCACATGTATTCGACCATTCACGGAAGTGACAATTGATGTGTAGAATTGGATATCTAGTAAGGACTAGTGCGCCCTAGGTAAATACGCTTTTACCTCCCATTAATTTACACCTAATTTACTTTTCTTGTTTATTTACTTTTCTCGCATTTAGGATAATTATTAGTTTAAAAACAAATCTCTCACAACCTCAGATAACTTACACGCTCTAAAAAACATATAAAAGAACAAAAAAAGCTCTTCCCCCACCTTTAGATCAATTCGTCATACACCACAACGGTTAGGTGCACTGCCTAACGGGATTGTAAAACTTCGTGTTACAACCCCCGCATACTAAACCTCCAGAACCAAACATTGGTATAATATTTTTTTTTTTCCCCCCCCTTTCTCTTGTTTTGACTTTCCTCCTCGTTTGTGGTTCCTTCTTCTCGAACGAAGGCTCGGACACCAATTGTTAGATAAAACCTCTAACAAACCGTTAAAGCTTTAGAGTGGAATTGATCAAAGAGATTCACAATAAAATATGATACCTCAAGATTACAAAAATTAACAAAAAAAAAACAAATATGCCCAGCACGATATTACCCTATAAACCCTTTGTTCAGATAAGCCTAGACAAATGCTGTTACATAACCACCACCAAATTGCCTAGTAGTAAGGTCATGACTCTCAAATAAAGCTTAGAAATAAAAATCTTGCTAGGAATGGTGTATATTTTCGGGTTTTGGTCTGTGTGAGGGTTTTGAGGGCTATCAAAAAAGGTAGTGTCGTCCTGAGATAGTAGGCTCGTAACAATGTCGAGTCGGAAACCTAGTTAACCAAAAAAAAAATGCTTATATCTCATAAGCAAGAAATAATTAGCATAAAATTGGTTGAGATCCTAAATTATTATGAGTATTTTTGTGCCTAATATAATGTGTAAGTTGTTATTGGGTTTCTGAAAAAGTAAGTCCTTCCTCTTCACAAACATAAGTGTTAACGCACGAGATTCGAATGCATGTAGCATATAATTAGCATGACAATTAATGTTCTTAACTAACAAACACCCCCATATCTTTCTCTAAAATAAATTGAGGGTTACAATCTTTGGAATTTAGAATTCCATAAAGATATTCCTTTCCATAAAACAATAGGTATTCTATTCCAAGTATACGTTCTTCCTAATTCATATAGTAAACTAAATACAACTACCCCTTTAGAGTGTGCTCCTATATTAGAAAAAGTCAAGATAACTCACTAACTATATGAAACTCTAGCCGTCCCTCTTATGAAAATGTACTATTACTGAAAGATGAATGCTAGATTCACATAACATTTATAAAAAAAGAATTTAACATAATAATGTGGCATGGTAATTTATGGTATTATTTATTTTGCTTTTGAATTTTTTACTCTTATTTACATTCACAAATTAATATACATATTATTGTGTGATTCTCTTAATAAAATTTACATGAACTAACATTCTCCTTATTAAAAATTAACTAACAAAATAGTTTACAAAAATATATTTCGAACCAATCTTTTATATAATAAAAGAATTACATCATTTCGGAGTTTTCTATCAGATTAAATCTTATATGAAAGTAAATTGAACCAATCAGAATGCTTGATTTTGCCACGTAGGCAAAATCGTGCGATCTGATTGGCCAATAAAAAGTCAAAATTGAATCAATTTGGTCAAAATTGAAAAAATATGGTGGAGAAATCTGATGGAGAAAAAAAAACACATAAAAATATATGTGTCAAATTTGTGAAAAAAAACTTGATAAAAAGGAGATAAATAATAAAACTTTAGTGGTTTAATTTTAAATAAATTATATGGAGTTAAAAGTGTAAATTTATAAATTTACAAATTTTATTATAACTTTAAAAAATAAACAAATAACCCCTTAAACTTTATACCTCTAAACTTTACATTTTAAAATACAACAAATGTAAACAATTTTTTACTTCCAAATAAAGATTTTACATTATCTAATCACATCTCAAATCTACCTGAAGACCTTTTGATGGATTTTTCATTGTCGGCCTGAAATCATGTTGTACAACCGAAGCACATCGAAGGTTCACTTGAGCCGACTTCGGGCTACCTAAAAGGGTAGTTTTGCTGGGATTAGTTGGCTCACAATGTCGAGTCAGAAAACAGGTAAATCAAAATAAAAGAATTAGTAATCATCCTCAAGTTCATATAATACTTAATATATAAAAGATTTAATGAATCTATTATCTTCATATATTTCGATAATACTCTATAACATAACTTATAAAACAGAAAAAAATAAAAATATATATGTAGTTTAGAAAAATATAATGTATAAGCCTCGTGCGGGCATTAAAACTAGTATAAGTAATAAAAAGAAGAAAAATGGAAGTGGCAGTTGCTTGAGTTAGGCTACATTTATCCGTCACACAAAAAAACCCATCATCACCGGACACATCAGCTTTCTCTCTCCTACTTTTTACCCTCACTCACCCTCACACTATACTATTATCAATCACAATACCTCTCACCATTATACCCATTTTTTTATTAAAAACTAAAACTTTTATTATTCATAAATTAAAAACATTACATTAAAAATAAAAAACATTACACTAAAACATCATAACTTAATCATTATCATACACTTAATCATTTGCGACATGAAAGGAGCGATTGACGAGGTTCGCGCGAGATTAAATCGCTTCTTAGCATAACATGATGATGTCATCAGACAGATTGCGATAGTACCTTGATAATTCTATACCATTGTTCATACGGATCGTAAGCATGTGTCACTCCGGTTTATGTTCTTCTACCGATAACCATTGGGGATAATATACAGCCTCCTTACGTGTCTTTTATTAATCGTATTATGTAATATGATGCATGATTAATCAGGAATAAAATGGCTAAGAACAAGAAAACAATGCCCATAATATTTTCGCTAATTTCTTTTCTGATATCAACGCCAGTCGCATGAGGGGGGGGTGGGTGAAAAAAAGGAGTATACAAATATAACCTTCTCTTAGAACACCAAATGTCCGTTCACACATCTTTTCTTGCCGCTTTTCATTGCACTTTTCTTATACCTGTAATGCGCTCGTGGTCATCATCGGCCAAATTTTGTAGACTTGACTTAACAAATGAAACCCATGTAGCGCAATACAGTCCCGTCACAAAGATAATCTATCCCCAAGGGTAAGTCTTACGTCGTCTTGGCCACACACGGAACACTGGTGCTTTACCACTCAGTTTGAAGATCGATGAGTAAAAGGGGCCATCTTTGTGTAACGTTGAGTCTTGTCGACCCCAGAAACACACCAAAAAAAGCGTGCATATAATCCATACAATGTCGTTTAGACGCAACAACCTCCAACAAAATGAATAATCAGGCACCATGATCACGTCTACAATATAGCGCCTTGATGTGCGATTGTAGTAACTCACAACCACGGCACTCCTGTATAATAGACGTTTATTTTGATCACGTTTTCAATATTACGCCTTGATCACGTTTATTTTCGTGAAACGCGTATAGCCTTTCAACATCAGTGAGTGTTTGGTTTTTTCGTAAAGAACCTCCAGGATCCACAAAGTCTGTATAATAAGATTGAACAAAAATACACTAATAACATTTAAATATACAAGACATAGACAGAGAAGTGAGGTCTTACACCTTGCAAATACTCTCACAGGGTCGATCATGACAACGGTTTCGTAACATTCTAATAGCACGAATCGCTGACGGGGTCTGCACTTGATCACCGGAGGAAATTCCTAGTTTTTCCTCCAAGCTAACACATCTTCTTTCTCTTTCTCACCGAAAACTGCAATTGACAGAAGTTACTTCTTCAACTATACCCGTGAAAAGTGATCTGACTCATTCGCGAACCTTGTCACCGAAAAATCTAGCTTCTCCGGAAACATTCGGATTTTTTTTGTCCTAAATAGAGCTCAACTAAAGACGTTCTGAGCCCATAGTAGTCACAGAATTATGTTGTTCTCTCTTACTCGCCCGTTATTGGTTTTGGTAAACAGACAAAAACAGAACAATTGCTCGACTAAACAATATATCAAAGAACACGATTGGATTTTTTCATACTTCTTTCTGCTTGTATCTCTTCAAAGCTGGGAGTCATTATTGAGTATCGTCAATTCTCAGCCATAATAGAGATTTGTTTGAGTTGATGTGAGAAAACGCGGATAAGAGTCTATCAATTATTTGCCAAGTTGCTTAGAATTTGATACGTTATAAAGGTATTTATAGATAAATAAAATGGTCTAAAGAAAAAGTTTTTTTTTTACTAAATGTTGTTAACCTGTTGATCGGGCGGGGCCCACCTTTCTTCACGTTGCACCGAATGCAACCCTGGTCACCGAGAATACCTTCTAAATTTTTTCCCCATAGTCACTAGTTGAGGGATGTAGTCTTTAATTGACGGCCCACGCGTTAGCTATAGCCTTCACGCCCCCACTTATTTGCCATCGTCTACGATTATAATTTGTAGCTCACTCTATCACGCTCAGTTTTTCATCGAGTTTCATTCCAAAGAAAAAGAAAGGACAAGGAAAGGGAACAAAAACAGTATTTTTGTTCAATGCGATATCTATTTATAATACTGAACGGAAGGAAAAGGGAAAGAAAATGAAGGAAACAATTGAAGGCTTTTGTTCTACTCTTTCCTCACCATATATTGATGCGTATTCAGAGGGAAGTGAAAGTGTTATATTGACAAATTTACCCTCATGTACTTCCAACCCCAGCAGAGTCTTCAACCACGGTGCATCGTCATTTTTTCCTAAAATAAGGAACTCATAAAAACGTCCTACTGCAAAATTCGACGCATCCGTTCTTTTTGAATTTACGACGAATCATTACATGGCTAGTAATATATTTTCTTGCGGCTTTATATCTTAGGGGTCTCTCACATCGGCCATACTCTTATATTCACAGACATTGAACCAATCATATTTTTTTATATGCGCATTTTACTTGTTAGTTTGAATTAAAGAACTCTTGTTAAATAAATACAGTATATTAACCACAAATGGCTTTATTAAAAAAATTAAAATTAGTAGCAATATTTTGTTTTAAACAAAAAAAGGGCCGCTAAAAAGTACATTATTATTCTTCTTTTTCTTCTCATTTATTTCCTACTAAGTTTCAAACTCGAGAACCCAAGGTTCATTATAGCAAAATACATTTCACCATCTTTTTCTTATTCGCTTTCATTCCTTGCTTTTTCACCATCCTTATAATAACTCGAGAACAAAACGTTAGTGTGGCCATTTTGCATGAAAGGGAAGCTAGTGGACCCCACTTTGATTAAAATTGAAACGAAGTTACATAAATAAGCAATTTCCAGCTCCCCAACTAACATGCTTTGATGAATGGTTGCAAATTGTGTGATCATTCCTTGTTAGATCGTATCTTATTTACGTAAATGCCATTTAGTTCCATCTCATTTGTAAATATGATCTACCTGTATTCCTGTATAAAATTGTTAATGTTGATTCTAACATGTATAATGTTTTAAAAACCGGGTCTCTAATCGATCCGGTCGAGTCACCAGGTCACCAGGTTACCGGTTCGACCGCCGGGTCAACCCGTTTTTTTTAATAAAAAAATAGCAATATTTGCAATAATACAAAAAATTATATATATAAATTATGAATATACCTTATATTTAGCCTAAAAACGATTTACTACCAAATATAACATGTAACAAATAAAATTACGTCGCAAATATATATAAAAAACTTACTTTTTTTGTAAAAAAACATGAAAAAACCAAAACCCGGCCGGGTCAAACCGGGTCTCGAGAACCGGGTTGACCCGGGTCACCTTAAACCCGGCGGGTCAAACCGGGTTTCGAAAATATAAAACCCAGTTTAATTTAACCCGTTTTTTCGACCGGACCCGGTTCAACCGGTTGACCCGGCCGGGTCGAACCGGGTTTCA
This sequence comes from Tanacetum coccineum, assembly GCA_026074375.1. NCBI lineage: Eukaryota > Viridiplantae > Streptophyta > Magnoliopsida > Asterales > Asteraceae > Tanacetum > Tanacetum coccineum. The sequence goes on along the minus strand of BQNB010143077.1, from coordinate 4,436 downwards.
AAACATTGGTAGCACCCATCTTTTATGATATGAGCAATCGTACATAAAAAAAAATGGGAAAAGGGTACTACTATTGGTACCCCCTTGGCCCACAAAAAAGTACAAAAAAGATACTTTTGATTCCTTTAATACCCTCTTTTTACGGTGCAACGCAGTTTTTTATCAATTTCTGTTCCGTAAATTTTGACAGTTTCATACTTTTGACTTGTTAAACTTTATATTTTTCGTTCCGTTTTTTCCATGTCACAGTTTTATAACATATGCAAAATTATAAAAATAAAATAAAAAAAAACGAGAAAAACCAGAGGGGTACAAACGGCTTTTCAGAGGGGGTACAAATAACATGATTCTATTTATGTCCTCTCAAAAGAATGATTTTTATAAATGAGAGACTTTGAGGACTTTTATCAAAACTTGACAAGGCTCATGATATTTGTACCTCTTGAAAAGCCGTTTGTACCCTCTGGTTTTTTTTTTATTATTTTGTTTATATTATAAAACAGTGAAACGCAGAATGCGGAACGAAAATTATAAAGTTTAACAGGTCAAAAGTATGAAACTATCAAAAATTACGGAACAGAAACTGATAAAAACTGCGTTGCACTGTAAAAGAATGGACAAAAAGTACGAAACATCTGTACTTTTTGTGGGCCAGGGAGGGTACCAATAGTAGCACCCAATTGACAAATGTCCATGCAAGTACTTAGACGACTTGACCGACTTGAGACATTTGGGACACTCGATAAATTTTAGTGAAAGTCGTTCAAGTCATTCAGGACACCCAGATGCATTTGTAAAAAAAAATATAAATAACACCTACCTTTTTAGTGAGTGAGGCAAAAATAAAATTAGAAAAAAAAAAGAAAAGTACATAAAATTGTATACACGCTAACTCCTCAAATGTAATTTTTTTTGCAATCGTATTATATGATAATCTCTCTTTTATTTTATTTATGATGGTTGTTAAGATTTTAATTTTGATCTTAAATTTTTACGATTTTATAGTATTTACAAAGTAAAAACGATTTGTATCTTACGTATTAAGATTTTAAAAAAACATGTTAATCTTCGTATACATTTCATATACATAATTTAGGACAATATTTTCATTACACTTTCATAAAAGTTTGTGTTTATAATATATAATAATTAGTAAATTTGAATAATATTACAAAAATTATTAAGAAAACGATATTACAGTAGGGTGTGTTTTTCTAACTTGTGTCACTCTAACATGTGTCATGGTGGCACAAGTTTAAAGCATTAATTCAACACATTTGTTCACTTAAATAGCTGTATTTCTATGTAAAACAACAACATATTTGGTAGCATTACAAATTAAGGAAACTAATAATATTAATTAACATATGAATATGACAACTTTAGTTTGTTTAATGCTTTAAAACTTGTGTCATGGTGGCACAAGTTAGAAAATCCCATTACAGTAAAATCTTGGGATCTCGATTCAATTTTATTATCTCGATTTTCCAAAAGGATTTTCTAACTTGTTGCACCATGCACAAGTTTTGATGCATTAAACAAACTAAAGTTGTCATATTTATATGAAATTGATATTATTAGTTTTTTAAAGGGAACAAATGTGTTGAATTAATGCTTTAAACTTGTGTCACCATGACGCAAGTTAGAAAAACCTCAAATTAAAAAAGATCTTAAATAGAATCTCGCTCTTGAAACATTACTTTTATTTTTCACATTTGGCTGTCAAATCGTTATATGGATATATTTTTTTAAACGTTTTATAGATCTATCATTATTTTTACATTTATTTTTAGCATATATGCTTTCCTATTAATGGAAAATTTATCCTCCCATTCCCATTATTATCTCCTCAGATATTTTATTCATCTTATCATGAAATTTGAATTGTTTAATGTAGACATTATTATGGCAAGTTGAAATTATGGAGATGATATG